>JAGDQO010002427.1:0-258936 GCA_018342035.1 Solanum appendiculatum | reverse complement strand
CTTGCCTACATTGACTTGTTGATGTAGGGCGTGGCGATTCTCCATCCACTCGTGGCTAGAGCTTTGTAGAAGATTTGTGAAGACTTGGTGAGTCCTCATCCATCCGAGGACATAGCCTAATTGTTATTATTTTTATGTTCTTTCTTTTGACATTGTATTGGGTTATGTCCCAAACCTTATTTCTCTTTCCTATATTAGATTGACTTTGAGACATGAGATGTAGACTTCCGCTACTTTGCTTAAAAGCTTTGATATGACATGTTCTTTTGAACTCTTAATCTTTATGATCTTGTATGTACGTATGCTAAGTGGCTTGTATGAGGCCTTTCGGGGTCCTGTACGCCATTTCACGTCTAGGGGGTACCTTGGGTCGTGACATTTAATCACTCTTCAAATTCCCCCAAATCCCTCCAAAAATTTCCCTAAATATCTCTCTCTAAGGCTTGAAGTAGAAGGCTAGGGATTCAAGAAAACTCTCCAATTCTCCATTGAATGTGGGCATTGAACTCCAAGGTATGATGGCTTTCACCTATGGAGTCTTTTCCTCCATAGGGTTCCTAATTTCTTCAATTTTTATAAGTTAGAGTTCTTCAATTGAAATTAGGGTTTTCTTAAATCTCATGGTGGGTTCCTTTGAATGTTGATCCAATTGAATGATTTATGACTTCTTATGTGTGAATTGAGATAATTGAATAATTTTTAGATGAAATTATTTGAGTCAATGCATGATATATGACTTTTAAGCTATGATTCCATGATGAAGTTATGAATGATCGAAGGATGAATTTTATGAAGATATGCATGTTCAATTATGAAATTTATGATGATTTAAGATTTGCTTTGAGGGTGAAGCATTGTTGTTGCTATTTTGAAAGGATTTCTCACACACTACTCAAAACATGATTTGTGAAAGAATTTTCTTACATGAAGGATTCATAGGGTTGAAAGGTTTTCTCAACTAAACTTGAATCAAGAACCAAGGAGCTATTCTAATAAACGTTAGCTTGGATTGGCTATTTGATGTGCCTTCCAAGAATGAAAGGACAAGAGGCAATTACCCATGTCCCCTAATTATAAGACAAGAGGCGATTACACATGTCTACTAATGATAAGATAAGTTATGAATTATGATTAATCCGTGGGAACTATGCTTAGCACTGAGTGGACAAGTGGTGAATACCCATGTCCTATAAACTATGTGCCACCATAGGTTTGTCTTAAATAGACATTAGCTAGTGGATCCACATAAGCTAAAAGTTATGGTTCTTACCTTGGCAAATAAGGACACCTCATTTTGGTGAGGGGTAGACACCAGATTCCATGTTATATCTCGCATGGTTTATGTCGGTTACGGATCACTTCCCATATAATGAACCAAGGTTACTCCCTAAAAGATATTTCAAGCATGGTTGTTATAAGATGATTTCCTTGCATTGACTATGGTTTTAACTCGTGTTTTCCATCATGTTATCTGATGATTTAACTTGAACATTTCATCTTATGTATAACTCCTTTTAGCATGATTTTATAACCTCTATCCATAGTTATCATACATGGTACATTCCATTTACTAATGCATCTCTTGCCTACATTGTTTCACTAATGTAGGGCGTGACGACTCCTCTCCTTCCACCCGTAGCTAGATCATCATACTTGTGATTAAGAAGACTTGGTGAGTCCTCATACTTCGAGGAGAATGCCACATTTATAGTTTTATGTCATTTAACTTTAGAAATTATATGCGTTACGTCCCAATTTTATTATATTGATGTATTCGATGGCTTTGAGACTATGTTAGACTTCCGCTACTTTTGTCAAGTTTTGATAATATGAAATTATCTTCTGAAATCTTAACTACTATTATGTATGGTGTATGCTAAGTGGCTTGTATGGGGCCTTTCGGGGTGATATGCACATGTCGCGTCTAAGGGTACTTTAGGGCATGGCAAACCTGATATTCAGAGCACAACGTTTTAGAAAGGTCCTAGGATGTCTCATAAGCAACGTCGAGTAGATTCTTGTTCATGGGTGTGAAGTGCACCACACTTATGAATGGGCTATAAGATGTTTAGGAAACTCAACTTCTTTCATTACTCTAAAGTCATGCGATAGAGTTTAACTCTATATGTCTCTCTCTTCTAATCCCTATCCGATGCTTTTTAGGATATGGCCACTCGAAGGGCATATGCTCGGAGGAATGAGAGAGAGAATGTGGAACAAGAAGCTCCTCAAGTTCCGATCAACCCTTTGGCTAAACAAGTGACTAATGCAGAGTTTAGGGCTACTTTTCAAGTGTTGGCCCAAGCCATGACGGCTCAAGCCAATAGGGATGCTATGGTCCCCGTGAACCAAAATATGGGTACGGCAGCATCTAGAGTGAGGAACTTCACTAGAATGAACCCTCTGAAGTTTCATCTTTCTAAGGTTGAGAAAGATCCTCAAGAGTTCATTGATGAGGTGTACAAGGTGATAATGAACATGGGTGTGACACTGGTGGAAAAGGTGGAATTGGCCGCTTATCAATTTAAGGGTGTTGCTCAAGTTTATTCAACCAATGGAAGGAAGAGAGGGTGGTTGATGCGGGTCCTCTTGATTCTGGAAAGTTTAAGGTTGCTTTCCTTGATATGTTCTTTCCCTTTGAGATGAGGGAGGCAAGGGTGCTAGAGTTGATCAACCTAAGTCAAGGAAACATGAGTGTGAAGAAGTATGCTTTGAAATTTACACAATCTTCTAGGGATGCTCCTACTATGGTTGTTGACCCTAGGGCAAGGATGAGTAAGTTTGTTTTGAGAGTGTCTGAAATGGTGGTCAAGGAATGTCGTACCGCTATGCTTATCCATGATATGGACATTTATCGCCTAATGGTGCATGCTTAACAAATAGAAAAGGAGAAACTTAAGGAGAAGTCAAAGGAGGCAAAGAGGGCTAAGACTGGTGATAGTGACTTTTCACACTCAAGGTTCGGTGGAAATGGTCATTCTATGTTCCGACAAAGGTTCTCCAGTCAAGATTCCTCCAATGCTCCGGTCCCTAAGTTCAAAAAAGATAGGGTGTCTAACCCTAAGCCTCAAGAAGGAAATGGTAGTGGGTCTTCATTATCTAATTGTGCTAAATGTGGAAAGAAGTATGAGGGTAAATGCTTAGCCGGTTCCAATGCATGTTTGTTGTGGCAAGACGGATCATAAGATTCGGGATTGTCCCTCCGTTGCTAAGAAAGAAGGAGATGACCGTCGATGGGCTCAACCTTATCCTCCATCAAGTTCTAGTAGGGGTCAAAAGCAAAATAGATTCTATGCACTCCAAACTCGTCATGAGCAAGAGGGTTCTCCCACTGTGGTTACCGATATGTGTAAAGTCTTTCAACTTGATATGTATGCTTTGCTTGATGCCGGTGTTACCTTATATTTTGTGACACCATATGTGGCTATGAGGTTAGATATTCTTCCGGATGTGTTGTTAGATCCTTTTTATATCTCTACTCCTACTGGTGAATCTACTGTGGCTAAGAGAGACTATAGAAATAGCTCATTATCCCATAAAGTCACTCATGTTGATCTTGTAGAGCTAGATATGCTAGACTTCGATGTTTTTCTTGGGATGGATTGGTTGCATTCATGTTGTGCTTCTATCGATTGTAGAACCCGAGTAGTCAAGTTTAAATTTCCGAATGAACCTATTCTAGAGTTGAAAGGGGGAAATTCTATACCTAAGAGCCAGTTTGTTTCTTGTCGCAAAGCTAGAAAGATAATTTCTAAGGGTTGCATATATCACCTTTTTCGAGTTAGGGATGTGGATTTATAAATCCCTATCTTTGAGTCAGTCCCTATTGTTAATGAGTTTTCGAAAGTGTTTCCTGATAATTGATGTATCGTGAGTTTACGGTACTTTTGATGCATTAAACTTAGAATTTTGCATGATACTTAAGTGGTTTGGTATTAGATTTGATGTTAGTTGTGCTAAATTTACATGGAATAGGCTTTTGGAGCAATTGAGGAGAATAATACAGCTGCAGTTGATATGTTGGCGATGAACGAGACAGTCTACCGACCGTCAATGACTCGATGGGTCGTCAGCTGGGGTCATGGGTTCAGGAGCCTGAAGAAATTGGCCAGGTATGGAATGATGGACAAAGATGACGGTCCGTATATCCTGCTACGAATCGTAGAAAACTTCAGAGAGGGTCTCCTGGAGAGCTCGAATGACGGAAGAACAGAACGGGTCAGACATAGAATGACGAATCGTAGATCAGAACCGTAGAAAAAATCCCTCAGGATTTTGCACAACTGCTGATTGACGGTTGAAACCTATGAGTCGTAGGTTGGTATACGAGCCGTAGCTTGACAACCGTAGACAACACTGCCCAAGCAGAATTTCCTCAGATTTCCTTTTCCTAGTTTAATTAGGATTTATTTTCTATATATTCCCTATGTAAACTTCGTTTTAGGGTTGTTGAATATTGTTTGAATATTAAGTTATTACTTTGGGAATGGGTTTTCATCTTTGGAGAGGATTAATTTGTAAAGCTTGTTTATGCAAAGTACTTTTGATTTTCAATTCAAGATTGTGGAATCCATCTCTATCCACTGTAAGTTCATGATTTCTTCAAACCCCGAATGTGAATTGTGATCAAACAAGCATGAGTAGCTAAATTCCACAACTTGGGTTGTGGGAACCATGAGTAATTAATAAAAGTAAACTTAATATTGTGTAATTCTTGAATGTGTTTATCCATGCTTTTGTAAATCTCTTTGCTTAAAACGTTTTCAAATGGTTGCTAACATTAGAACATCTCCTAATTCTTGTGAACTCGGTATAGGCAGTAATGAACATCTAAGAGATTATGCAACACAAATTTCGTCGTCGATAATCCGCTATCTAATAACCCAGCCTAGAAAAAGCTGTGGGTTAATCTGGGTCAAAGGTAAGGGTTGGTAAATCAACACACGTAGACGGACCAAGTTGCGGAGTGAAATTCCATATTTAGAAGACCAATCACTTAGGGATACATAACTTACCGATCATGCATGCTAGACATTGAAAAGAATTACCATTGTTAGGTTTACTGCGTTAAGAGCTTATGGGGAACACATAAACCCTAGTTTCATTCTCAGATTGTTATCTCAAACTGCAAGTTTTGTGTTTTGGTTACTTGTTACCAATCAAATCGTAAATTATTATTTCTTTCAATTATTGCAAATCTTCCCCCCCCCCTTTTTACTTCTTCTAGAAATAATCTGACTAAACATACACTTAATATTAATTAGTCTAAGTCTGAACCATATTCCTCGTGGGATCGACCCTAACCTCTGGTAGGTCTATATTTGACAAGCGACCGCTTATACCTCCTTAGGGAGGTGTAGTTTGGGTGACATCAAATTTTGGCGCTGCTGCCGGGGAATAAGGTTTTTAGATTAGACTAATTTTGTTAGTGCACTTTTAGTCAATTATTTCGGAATTTACCTTTTATTGTTGTTTTTGATTGTTTTCAGACTATAGTTCTTGTGTATGCCAAGTACACGAAGTCAAGGCAATCCCATGACTCCTTACCACCCGGAACTCAGAAAAACTCTACAAAAAATGGCTAGACTAGGTCAACAAGTTCATAGAGAAGATAATCTAAATGGTGAACCTCGCCAAGAGGTACCTTGCATTCAACCTCCAGGAATTGTGGTTCAACCTCAGAATCCACAACAAGTTCAAGTACAGTATCAGCCTGCACCTGATGTTCGCCGCAACTTGGAAGTGGATTATAATGATACAGGCTCAATTGGCGCTATAGTTGTTTCTCCACTACCACCTGGATTCACGTTTGTGATTACAAGCAGTCTGATGCAGATGTTGACCGCTCGAGGACTATTTGCTGGATTACCATCGAAAGATCCTCATGCTCACTGGACCAAGGTGATCAGCATTTGCAAAAGCAGTTTGGGAAATCCAAATCTTGACATTAACGTGGTTGGCCTATGAGTTTTTCCACTGTCACTAACTGGAGACGCTACAGTGTGGTTGAATGAGCTCCCATATAACTCTATATTCACATGGAATGAGCTGCGCAATGCATTTATTGAGAAATATTTCCCAGTCTCAAGAAAGCTAAATCTCAATGACAAACTCAACAATTTTGAAACTCTTCCGGGAGAGTCCGTCAGCTGTGCTTGGGATAGATTTACAAGCTGTATGAAGGCCGTGCCAAACCACCGCATTGATGATGAGTCACTCAAGGAATACTTCTACCGCGGAATGGACGATAATGGTAAGGCGGTGCTTGATACTATTGCAGGAGGATCTTATGGATCAATGACTTTCTTGGAGATTACGGAGAGGCTTGAGAAGATCTCGAAGAACAACAAAGCATGGAACACCAGAGCGTCATCTACGACGAAGAGTACCTTCTCAATACAAGCTGCTGAAAATTCATCTCAAGATGAACTCCGTGAAGAGTTGGCGCAACTAAAAACTGAAATGGACTTAGTACTAAAGCATGTGAGTGGTAATGCAGAGAAGGTTAGTGCAGTCCAATATCAACAGAATATACCACCAAATGATTGGTACACATATGAGGAGGATGTGAATCTTGTGAATGAGCAGCTGGTGGGTTTCCGGCCAACCACCCAAGGATCCAATTAGGAAAATTGGCGCCAAGGTCAAGGAAATCAAGGTCGAAACTATGGCAACTACAATAGGGAAGGACAATATAACCGCGAAGGAAACTTCAATCGCAACAACAATTACAACCAAGGTGGTCAGTACAACAGGAATGATACGAGCAGTGCATATATCACTCCTGGTAATAGAAATGGCGGATCAAGTATGACTCGCATTGAAGATTTGATGAACAAGATGATGAGGCGATTTGATGTCACGGATGACAATGTGAAAGAAATGCAGACTGATATCTCAGGCATCGGGCAAAAGGTGGAATCACATGCAGTAGCAATTCGGCAAATAGAGCAGCAGTTGAACCAACTGTCGGTGAATGCAAATCCGCGTCATCAAGGAAAACTTCCCAGCAACACCGTGCACAATCCCAGGAATGACGGGCAATGCATGGCAGTAGCAACCAGAAATGGGGTACAAACTATTTACCCACCCATGCCAACAGAAGTGGAAAGCGCGAAGGAATCTGATGAGGGTGAGAAAGAGGTAGCAGAACAACCCAAAGATCCAAAAGAGGTTGAGGCTGAAGTAACTCAAAAGGTCATCCCCATGCAACGACCTCCACCTCCCTTTCCACAATGATTAGTAAAGAAAACAGAGGAAGGAAAGTATAAGAAATTCTTAGCTATGCTTAAACAATTATCTGTTAATGTTCCTTTGATTGAAGCTTTGGAGCAAATGCCGGGTTATGCTAAATTCATCAAAGACTTGGTGACCAAGAAAAGAGATGCAAGCTTAGAGGAAAGTGACTAGTTGCATCATTGTAGTGCCATCGCCACAAGGTCACTGGTCCAAAAGAAGGAAGATCCTGAAGCATTCACCATTCCATGTACTATCGGCATGATGCACTTTGTGACTTGGGTGCGAGCATAAACCTCATGCCGCTTTCTGCAAGATGTCTTGGAAAAAGTGGAAGCATTCATCTTTCCGGCGGACTTTGTGATTCTGGACTGTGAAGTTGACTTTGAAGTGCCCATAATCCTGGGCAGACCGTTTCTTGCAACAGGGCGCCCTTTGGTAGATCTGGAAAAAGGACAGATGAAGTTTCGCTTAAACAATGAAGAAGTGACCTTCAATATTTGTAGAACAATGAAGCACCATAGTGACATCAAGGAGATATCAGTGGTGAGCTATGTGGAAGAGCCCAACCCGGAGGTGCCCATCGAGGAAAGGCTAGGATTTGAAGCACTTGCGGCCGTAATCATGAATTTTGAAGGCGATGGAATCCCTGAATATGATGCATTGGTGGCTGCATTAGATGGAAGCGTGATCCAGCGTCGTCAACCTAAGCTGGATTTGGACTTACTAAATAGAAAAGCACTGCCTGCAAGACCATCTATTGAGAAAGCCCAGGAGATAGAGTTGAAAGCTCTTCCAACCCACTTGAGGTATGTATTTTTAGACCAGAAAAACACATTGCCTGTTATTATTGCTGCTGACCTTAATGTAGGGCAAGTTGAGGCTTTAGTTGCGATGCTGAAGCATTACAAAAGGGCGATAGGATGGACAATTTCAGACATCATAGGTATCCCAATAGGGATTTGCACTCACAAAATTCAACTCATGTCGGAAAGCATTCCTAGTGTGGAGCATCAGAGAAGATTGAATCCACCGATGCAAGAGGTGGTAAAGAAAGAAATTATCAAATGGTTGGACGCCGGTGTGATATATCCCATAGCTGATAGTAAATGGTACGCCTGGTCCAATGCGTGCCTAAAAAGGGTGGAATCACTGTGGTTCCAAATGCTAAAAATGAGCTTGTTCCTATGAGGCCCGTCACAAGCTCGAGAGTTTGCGTGGACTACCGCAAGCTAAATGCATGGACAGAGAAAGACCATTTTTCCATGCCATTCATGGATCAAATGCTAGATCGTCTTGCTGGGAAAGGGTGGTACTATTGTTTGGATGGATACTCAGGGTATAATCAGATCTCTATAGCCCCTGAGGATTAATAAAAGAGTAAATTCACATGTCCCTATGGTACATTCGCTTTCAAAGGGATGCCATTTGGACACTGCAATGCACCGGTAACGTTTCAACGTTGTATGATGACTATATTCTCAGACATGGTGGAGGACACCATTGAGGTATTTATGGATGATTTTTTTTTTGTTGGTAACACTTTCGATGATTGCTTGTTCCATTTAGGTGAAGCGCTGCGTCGATGCAAAGAATGTAACCTGGTGTTAAACTAGGAGAAGTGTCACTTCATGGTGAAAGAAGGTATAGTGCTGGGCCCCCAAATCTCAGAGAACGGTATTGAAGTGGATAGAGCTAAAGTATAGGTGATTGCAACATTACCCCCTCCCATCTCTGTAAAAGGTATAAGGAGTTTCCTAGGGCAGGCAGGTTTCTATCGCAAATATATAAAGGACTTCTCCAAAATTGCACATCCTTTGTGCAAACCGCTTGAAAAGGAGGTGAAGTTTGACTTTGATGAACCATGCTTGAGGGCGTTTGAAGCACTGAAGGGGAAGCTGTCCTCTACACCCATTATCATCTCACCAGACTGGGAAAAGCCGTTCGAGGTCATGTGCGATGCGAGCAGAGTAGCACTGGGCATAGTGTTGGGACAAAGGCGCGACAAAATACTGCATCCTATATATTATGCTAGCAAAGCATTGAATGCTGCCCAGATAAACTATACGGTCACTGAACAAGAGTTGCTTGCGGTCATTTTTGCGTTTGAGAAGTTTCGATCCTATCTACTAGGTACCAAGGTAATAGTACGTATTGACCATTCTTCATTGAGGTACCTCATGGCAAAAAAAGATGCTAAACCAAGGCTGATCCGGTGGATTCTATTGCTACAAGAGTTTGACTTCGAGGTCCGAGATAGGAAAGGAACAGAGAATCAAGTGGCTGATCACCTATCCAGATTAGAAGATGAAGCTATGCAGAAATTGGCTGATGGCCTAGGGATTAATGATGCCTTTCTAGATGAACATGTATTAGCTGCTTCTTTTGATCTTATTCCGTGGTTTGCAGATTTTGCCAATTATTTGGCTAGCAATGTGGTACCCTCAGACCTATCATTCCACCAACGGAGGAAGTTCATGGCTGATGTGAAGAAATATTTTTCGGAGGAGCCCTATTCGTTTCGTATCTGTGCTGATGGGATTATTCGTCGTTGTGTGCCCGAGGTTGAGATGATGAGTATATTGGAAGCTTTCCATTCATCCCCTGTTGGTGGTCATCATAGTGGCATCCGTATTGCTCATAAGATCTTGCAATGTGGGTATTACTGGCCTACAATTCACCAAGATGCTCAGGATTTTACCAAGGATGTGATCGATGCCAAAGGGAATGAGGTGTTTCAAGAAGGCAGGAGCTTCCTACGAATCCAATACTAGTCATTTAACTCTTTGATGTATGGGGCATCGATTTCATGGTCCCATTTGTGAGTTTGTATGGCATGAAGTACATCCTGGTAGCTGTTGACTATGTGTCAAAATGGGTGGAAGCTATATCGCTTCCAAACAATGAAGGTAAAAGCGTCATCGCCCTTCTCAAAAAGAACATATTCTCCAGGTTTGGTACACCAAGGGCGATAATCAGCGATGGAGGTTCCCACTTTTGCAATAAGTTGTTCAAAACGTTGCTGGAAAAGTATGGTGTTCATCACAGTATAGCAACTCCGTATCATCCACAGTTGAGTGGGCAGGTTGAAGTGTCCAATAGAGAAATTAAGTAGATTCTGTCAAAGACTGTGAATGCAAACCGTATTGATTTGTCAAGAAAGCTCGATGATGCTCTATGGGCTTACTGCACGGCATTAAAAAATCCCATAGGTATGTCTCCTTACCAACTTATTTTCTGAAAATCATGTCACTTACCTGTAGAGCTTGAGCACAAGGTGATGTGGGCACTCAAAAAGCTGAATCTTGATAGGGGTGATGCATCCAGTCAAAGGATGACGGAGCTGAATAAGATGGATGAGTTTCGTCTCAAAGCTTATGAGAGTTCAGCCTTGTACAAGGAAAAGATGAAGAAGTACCATGATCAAAAGATAGGAAAGCGCAGTTTTGCTCCTGGTGATATGGTCCTCCTCTTCAACTTAAGGTTGCGGTTGTTTCCTGGCAAGCTAAAATAAAAATGGACGGGTCCATTCAGAGTTTTCCAAGTGTTTTCCCATGGTGACGTTGAACTTGAAAACACGGAAGAGACCAAATTCAAAGTGAATGGACAGAGGATCAAGCTCTATGTAGGCCATCAGGAGATGGTAAATGAGCTAATTGAGATATGGGTTCTTGTCGAAGTCTGAGTAGGCAAGACAACTGCGTCGTGCCACGACGTTAAATCAAGCGCTACTTGGTAGGCAACCCAAGTTGTAGATTCTAACCATGTTAGGATATCGTTTTTTTTTACTTATAGGGTCTGTGTCTAAAAAGAGTCTATAAAAATAAAGGGAAGTCCTAATGTTTGTTATGTGTGAAGGAAAATAAGACAGGTTTTGCAGAACATTAAGTGCAGAAGGTTCTACGGGTCCCATCTACGGAACGTAACTCAAATGACGAACTGTAAATGGCACCTGTAGACTCAAAGGTTCCGGAGCAGTTGCAACTTTAAAGTCTACGGCTACACAGTATTAGCCGTACATCATTCTACATACCGTAGTATGCATCCGTTGACCCCAAGTATGTTTTGAAATTTTTTCAAGCGCTAAGGCATTGACGGAGCTTATTGACGGTCCGTCAAACCACATACGGCCCGTCGACGGGAAACCGTAGACGACAGTTAGGGTTTAAAATTGACCCGACCCATGGGTTAAAATTATTAATACCTTTTGAGAGCCGGATGATGGAGAGGTCCCAGCCTGGACTGATGATTGATATTACCACTTTCCAGATGAAATTATCTAGTCTCTGAGCTGATCTCACTGCCTTGGCTGCCACTGACATGGCTGCTCCTCCACAGGCCCCAGAGCTTGACGCCGATGATATGGTGCGTACTGCACTCTTTGGTGGAGCACATCAGGCCACTGAACCCTCTCATACAGCAGGCAAGCGCCTCCGTTCTGGAGTTTTCACTGATGCTGATCCAGACAAAGTGTGGCAAGCCTGCAAGAGAGAGAGATGAGCTTTAGAGGCTGCCCAGCGCCAGTCCGTGATTGATGAGCAGATGAGCCAGGAGCGCGAGCGGGGGATGGTAGCTGGTGCTTCTGGTTTTGGGCTTGCTACTGATGGTGCGCACCATACTACTATTGCGGGTACTGCTGATGGTGCCCTATTTGATGATCTCGTGTGTTCCGTGCTACCGGACCCATCAGCACTTGAGTGATCTTCGGCGCTTATGCGCCATAGGTTTGTCTCACCCGATGTTTTTACTTTTCTTGTGCATTGAGGACATTGCACTATTTTCTTCATGGGGGTGGGGCAAATGGGTTTGGCGTTAATGTGAAGTCTGAGTAGCATAACTTATAAATCCTTCCTTTGGGTTTTCTTGACTATGTTCTTTTTCCCTAAGGAACTGTTTAAATTTCTGTTGAACCGGCATGTGTAGGATTGTGATTGTGTATAAGTAATCTGGAAATAAAGCAGATGGCATTAGTGTGCATGAAACTGATATCCCTCCAATTTTAATTTTTTTGCTTCGTGTTGTGAATGTGAATTGTATGAGTTGAATGAATTGGATCTTTGCATGACATGATGTAGTATCGGTATGACACTAATACTTAAGCTATAGCATTAACTGGGTTCATTGGTGATTCGAAAATTGCAACAAGGTATCATATGTGAGTGAGAGTTTTGATGATTCATATGAGATGTGCCAATCTAGAACTTGCCCTGTTAGTCTTGCTAAGGTAATTTGAACTAAACACTAGGAGGTGATCATAGGCCATTGATTGTTTAAAGTCCACTCAAGCCTAAAATGAATCAACAAATCCTGTGTGAAAATCTTTCCCTTTGATCCAAATGTTTCAGCCTAACGAATACCATTCTTTCTTTACATCCAGTTCACCTTCTCTTTAAAGTATTGTGAAATATTTCTTTTGGCCCTGGTCCCTCCGTGGACATCGTGTACCTCAACATAGGCCAAAAGCCTAAGTTGAGGGTTGCTACTGAAAAGTACCTGAATTCTGGCCCTAGTCCTTTCTAAGGATAATGTGTACCTTAGCCCACACTAAATGTGTAAGTTGAGGGTGGCTATTAAGAAGGAAAGCAAGAAAAACAAGGGTATGAATAGAGTTGTGTGTAAAGCAAAGGAAGTAGAGAATGTATGAATAACAAAAAGTCAAAGAAAAAAAATAATAGTGACATGAATCAAAAGCTGTAATAATAAGTCACACTCAAGCTGATGAAAGTCTTAGGGAAAAGAGTATGAAGTGCAAAAAGAATGAATGAAAAGCGGCACAAAAAGAAAGGTAGCGAGCCAACTTAGATGTCAAGGAAGGGTAGGGCAAATACACTTAATATCCCGATATACCACACCTGACCCTAAGCTTACATTACAAGCCAATAAAGTCCTATAGTGATTCTAGTAGGAAGTTTGAAAAGCCAAAGTAAAGAAGATAAGGGCAAGCCTATGGTATTGTGCACAGATTGTATTGAATTCGTTCTGAGTGTGAGTGTATACTAAGTCCCGGGAGTGATAAATTAAAATTATGTGTGAAAAAAGGGATTTCTTTTGAGTGAGGGCACAATTTGTGATTATTAAAAAGTTGATGCCTTCGTAAAATGTTAGATGTGTATGTATGTGTGCCTACTGGTACGACGATGTCATGTATTTGATCCTCATGAGTTAGCTTATTGGGTTTGCAAAGAATGCACACTTAGTTGGGAATGAATAAAGAGGAGGAAGATTGAGATAATTGCTGTGTGATTGCTTAAAGTCCGGGTTGCTTGTAAACTTGTGTCCTTTAGAGTCTGTTTTGTTGCTTGAGGACAAGATAAGATTTTAAGTTGAGGGTGTTGATGTACCGTGAGTTTACGGTACTTTTGATGCATTAAACTTAGAATTTTGCATGATACTTAAGTGGTTTGGTATTAGATTTGATGTTATTTGTGCTAAATTTACAGGGAATAAGGCTTTTGGAGCAGTTGAGGAGAATAATGCAGCAGTAGTTGATTTGTTGGTGATGAACGAGACAGGGTACGGACCATCAATGACTCGACGGGTCATCAGCTGGGGTCGTAGGTTCAGGAGCCTGAAGAAATTGGCCAAGTATGGAATAACGGACCAAGATGACGGTCCGTATATCTTGCTATGAACCGTAGATGCCTAACCGTATAAAACTTCAGAGAGGGTCGCCTGCAGAGCTCGAATGACGGAAGAACAGGACGGGTCGTAAATGGAATGACGAATCGTAGATCAAAACCGTAGAAGTAAGCCCTTAGGATTTTACACGACTGCTGATTGACGGTTGGAACCTATGAGCTGTAGGTTGGAATACGAGCCGTAGGTTGACAACCGTAGACGACACTGCCCAAGCCGAATTTCCCCAGATTTCCTTTTCCTAGTTTACTTAGGATTTATTTTCTATGTATACCCTATGTAAACTTCATTTTAGGGTTGTTGAATATTGTTTGAATATTAAGTTATTACTTTGGGAATTGCTTTTCATCTTTGGAGAGGATTAATTCTTAAAGCTTGTTTATGCAAATTACTTTTGATTTTCAATTCAAGATTGTGGAATCTATCTCTATTCACTGTAAGTTCATGATTTCTTCAAACCCGAATGTGAATTGTGATCAAACAAGCATGAGTAGCTAAATTCCACAACTAGGGTTGTGGGAACCATGAGTAATTAACAAAAGTAAACTTAATATTGTGTAATTCTTGAATGTGTTTATGTATGCTTTTGTAAATATCTTTGCTTAGAACATTTTCTAATGGTTGCAAACATTAGAACATCTCCTAATTCTTGCGAACTCGGTATAGGCAGTAATAAACATCTAAGAGATTATGCAACATAGATTTAGTCGTCGATAATCCGCTATCTAATAACCCAAACTACAAATAGCTGTGGGTTAATCTAGGTCAAAGGTAAGGGTTGGTAAATCAACACACATAGACGGACCAAGGTGCTGAGTGAAATTCCCTATTTAGAGGACCAATCACTTAGGGATACATTACTTACCGATCATGCATGCTAGACATTGAAAAGAATTACCATTGTTAGGTTTACTGCATTAAGAGCTTATGGGGAACACGTAAACCCTAGTTTCATTCTCAGATTGATATCTCAAACTGCAAGTTTTGTGTTTTTGTTACATGTTACCAATCAAATCGTAAACTATTATTTCTTTCAATTATTGCAAATCTTCCCCCCCTTTTTACTTCTTCTAGAAATAATCTGACTAAACATACACTTAATATTAACATACACTTCTATATTTGACAAGCGACCGCTTATACCTCCTTAGGGAGGTGTAGTTTTGACGACATCAATGATTTACCCGGTGTTCCTCCCCAAAGGGAAATAGACTTTGGTATTGACCTTCTCCCAGATACGCAACGTATCTCTATTACTCCTTACCGAATGGCTCCTTCAAAACTTAAGGAAATACAGGAACAATTGAAATATTTATTGGAAAAGGGTTTCATCCGACCAAGTATCTCTCCATGGGGTATTCCAATTTTGTTTGTTCGAAAGAAGGATGGTTCACTTCGTATGTGTATTGACTATGAGAAATTGAATAAAGTTACTATTAAGAACAAGTATCCTCTTACAAGGATAGAAGATTTGTTTGACGAACTTCAAGGAGCGGGTTACTTCTCCAAGATTGACCTCTGGTCGGGTTATCACCAATTGTAAGTGAAGGGAGATAACATTCCAAAGATAGCTTTTCGGACTAGATATGGCCATTACGAATTCTTAGAAATGTCGTTTGGTTTGACAAATGCTCCAACCGCATTTATGGATTTGATGAATAGGGTGTTTAGACAATACCTAGATATGTTTGTGATTGTGTTCATCAACGATATTTTGATTTACTCAAGGAGTGAGGATGAGCATACCACTCATTTGAGGATTGTGTTGCAAGTTTTCAAGGACCAACAACTCTTTACAAAGTTTAGTAAATGTAAGTTTTGGTTGAGGTCCGTGGCCTTTCTTGGTCACATTGTTTTCGGTAAGGGCATTGAGGTAGATCCTAAGAAGACGGATGTGGTTAAGAGTTTAGTAAAATTGTTGCTTGATCGGATTCAATTGAGAGGTGAAGGTATAAATTTCTTTGTTGCTCATAAATTTGATTAGATTTCGATAATTCCACATATGATTTCTTATTTCTTTCAATTGCCCGATTAGGCTTGGTTTGCAAAATAAAAAAATTCCATAAATTTTTCTGTTTTGATTTGTTGTTTTTGATACTAGATTCTTGTTTCCTAATATTTTTTGAGTCTATATTTTAAATTTCGTTCAATCTGGAGTTGTAGAAGTGAAGTTGCCATTAAAGGGTTTTGAGCTTTTGAAACTTTTCAAATTTTAAAAGTGGGTCTTGTGAATGAGGAGAAATTGGAGGTTAATAGCCATTGGGGTTTGTTCTCTAAGTCAAGGGGAAGATAATCTTAAAGTTTGAGCTAATTTCGAGTTGTTTTGAAGGTATTGGAATTAATAGGTGTTCTTCAAGTTGTTCTTGGTGTTCTTCAAGTTGTTCTTGAAGAAGAAGAAGGAAGAAACTACTTTTGATCAAATATTTTCAAGTCAAAAGTGGGTCAAGGCGTTTTTGGGTCCACTAGTGGAAATAATAAAAAAATTGAAATAAAAAAAATTTTGAATTTAAAAAAAAAAATTAAAAAATTTAATTTTCACATGGACTGCCACATCAACAGTAACCAGAGTCAACTGCCAACACAGTAGCCACGCAACGACAACTCAGCTGTGACTGCCACACAGAGAGGTACAACTCTCAACAGCAGCGCGTGGGGTAAAACTTCAGAGAGTAGGGTTTTGGTTTCAGCCTCAAAATTTGGCTAAGTATGGAAGTTTTTTGGGCCTAAAAGTTTTTCTAATTGTCCAAATTGACTTCTTCTTCTTCTTCTAAACTCATTTTTCTTCCATTCCTCAACTATTTAACAACTAATTAACATCTTTAATTACTTTTTAACTAGTTTTAATCATCAAATCATCCAATCAAAGTCTTAAAAGTGATGAACTTCTTTGTGGCTTAAAATTTTTTCTAAGTGTCCAAATTCACTTCTTCTTTTTCCACACTCATTTTTCTTATATTTCTCAAATATTAAATGATTAATCAACATCCTTAATTACTTGTTAAATAGTTTTAAATCATCAAATCATTCCTTTGATCCTTCAAATTAAGTAACAATAAGTAATTTTTCTACTTTTCTTAGTTTGTTTTGAGTCCGAATCTTTTTGTGCTTCTTTCTTCTACTTTTCTCATCTCAATTCATTGAAAAACTTCATGATTCAAGTCCATTAGCTTTTTTTGTGTCTTCCTTCTTTCAAGAGTCATAAGAATCCACTCCACCACAAACGATAGGTGACCTTGAATTGGTTGAGCAAAGCTAGTTCACTATCAATTTTGAGAAAAAGCCATAGAAAGTGAGTTGAGAGTTCAAATAAAGAGTGGCCTGAAGAACCTTTCTACTAACTTGTTTTTTGAGTTTTATAGGTAAGGATCGTTATCATTTTGCTATCGGGATCCTCGTACTATGAGCACAAATGAGTTCTTTGCTTCAATACCAAGAAATATTGAAAAGGTCATTCAATTAGTCACCGAGATGGTACCCCACAAGTTGGAAAGACTATTGAAGGGTACTACTCGTCGTGATGTAGAACTTAAGGAGTTGCACAACCAAGGTGGAGATACTTCATGTTATGAGCTACAAGGTAACAATGCTAATTCTTGCACTTCCTTAAGCTCGAAAATTCATCATGTCTCTAGTAGCCAATTGAGTATAAGTGATAGCTTGATTTCATGTGAGCTTATGATAATGTATTTGTTGAGAGTGTTCATAAACTAGTTGATCCTATTGATGACCGAATAGATTCTTCTTATAAGATCAATTTGTGTCCACCTAGTGTTAACACTTGTGCCTTGAATGATAGTACTTTGTCATGTTTTGATGATGGGCATGTTGAGAATGTGGATACACTAGTTGATCCTATTGATGGCCGAATTGATTCTTCTAGTAAAATCAAGTTGTGTCCACCTAGTGTTGATATATGTCCTTTGAATGATAGTTCATTATCAAGTGATATTGGTGTTGATCAACTTGTGTGTAATAATCTCTTGTTTTATGATGATGACTCTTGAGAGTGTGCATAGTGGAATACCTTATAATTTTGGAAGTGTAGCCACTCTTGAAGGCTATAAATTGTTTGAGAATCCACTATGGTGTGATGACACACTTTCCAAAGACAGAAATCTCTTTTGTGAATACGGTAGTACGTTTATTGGAGAGGATAGTGTTAAGAAGAAAGGTGATGCTTATGTGTTAATTGCTACTTCTTCCTTGTGTGTTCCAATTCTTCATATGAGTTATGATGCTTTAGTATATAAAGTGGAGGCTAAACTTGGGAACACCTTGATTGAAGTTCATTTATGTAACACCTTTCTCTACTACTTGTTTGCATATGATGACGCTTGCTATTTTGAGTGGAGTATGATATTTGAAGATAAGGGTACCAATCGGGCAAAAAAAAGGGTGCTTGATCCATGTTTATGGATTTCCTTTCCATTTGACCCCGGTAATGAGTTGAATTGTTGCTCTTATTTAGTGATGCCTGGCTAAGATGACAAGCACAATTTGGAGGAAATTGGTGGCACATTTCCTTATGATGGAAAGTCCTTCTTGAGGGTTTACAATCCACTTGAGTGGCCTACATTGTGTATAGGGAAGGGTAGTTTTCTAACCCCCTTTCTTTACTACCTTTTTGCATTTGATCTTGTTGATTGCACATCTTATGGGGGTAGGAGTTACTTGTCAAGAGAAGGTGAGGTTTATCCCAAATTCATCATGTTGTCTTTGTGTGTTCCATCTTATGATGTAATGAGTTCTAGGATCCTTGAACCTAGTTGTGATCATGCATATAGGAACACCTTAGATGACCCCAATGTGCATGACACCTTTCTCTACTATCTCTTTGCTTATGACGAGACTCGTATTTATCTTAAATGTGTATTGCATTTGGGTCGGGATTTCATTGAGGTATATACTTGTTTGTATGACCCAATTATGTGGACGTTCTATAATTTTGAACCCGAAGAATGTTTCGGAGTATGCAAGCTTGTAGTAGTGCCATTATCCTTTTGATGTGTGGAATGGTCAATTTCCTTGTGCTCCATGTATGGGCTGAATAGTCATGATAATGGAGGATACTTGGTTGTTCCTTGAGGTTTAGTCTCCTTGGTATAATGCTTTTTGTGCTAACAATTGTACTAACCCTCATTCTATAAGGACCTCTTGGTTGCTTGTCCTTCTTATGTTCTTGCAAGGTTCGGATTCGAGGATGAATCCTTTTCAAGAAGGGGAGGATGATAACGGCATGGGTAGTAAAGATCATATGATAGCTTTAGAGGAGCTTGATGGGCACAAAATAAAGACATAAACTGTGTTAAAGGTTCATCAAAGTGAAGAGAAGGAAGAAAGTGGCCATGAATGCAAATGGTCATCTCATGAATTCAAGAATTCACAAAAGAAGTCAACCAAACAAGGCCCTTATCTCATTAAGGGTAAAATTGTCAAAGAAGTGTCTTCTTTATTTCCTTAGTATAAATAGTAGTTTTAATATTATTGAAGATCAGGAATATGAATATTATGATGAATTGAATTTTTGAAAGCTTAGAAGCTTGTAGTTTCTAGGTGTAGCTAGCATTAGTGTAATTCATAGTTGGTAATTGTAACACCCCAAGCTTCCAATGGATTTTAAAATGTAGAACTCAACTGAAGACAGTGACCTATGGAGGCGACCTATGGGCCGTAGATGGATTGACGGGCCGTAGGTGGGAACCGTCAATGGCACTGTGAAATTTTAGGATTTCCAAGTTTCTGAACTTCCATCTACGGAGTAGCAAGACGGTTCGTAGTTCAGTTGACGGGCCGTAGATGGGTCACGTAGATGCCTTTTAGACTTAACCAAATTTTCAGCTCAAAATGAACTTTCTGAATCAATTGACGGAAGAACAGGACGGCCCGTCAATTGATGTACGGACCGTAGATCCTGTCCGTCGATTGGCCCCGACATTTTTTAACTAAGGGTTTTTTGGTCTTTTCCCTAATTGTTTACCTATTAAGCTAAGTCGGTTATACCCTTAATCCTAGACCTATAAATACTTTCTAAGCCTAATTCCTTTCATTCTAATTCATTCCAAAACTCTCCTCTCTCAAATATTTCTCTCTCAACTCTCAAGCAAGAAGAAGAAGCTTGAATCCTGCATTAAAGACCTTCAATCATCTCCAATTCGTGTGGATTGCTTTGAGTTATGATAGTATTCACCATTAGGAGTCCTTTCCTCCAATGGGTCCTTCCTCTTCTTCATGATTTTCAAAGGTTAACTCTAACCCAATGAAATTAGGGTTTGTGATCAATCATTGTCGGTTCTTCAATTATGATTCCAATTATTGATTTAATGATTTCTAGTGCACGATTTAGCATGATAAAGTAACTTAGGGCACGAATTAGCGTGACTTACATGATTTTGATGTAAAGATTGCATGAACCCACATGATCCCAAGCTAATTCTCCCCAATTTGATAATATATGCTTTGATTGTAGGGTTGAGTTATGATTTGATGAAGTTTATGAATTCTCTATGAAATCAAGCATGAATTATGAATGAATTGAGGATAATCTTATGAATTTATCATGTTCAAGTCAAAAGCATGATTTTCCTCTATTATGTGAGTTCCTTCAAGTATGGGTAAATTGTTCTAATTATGGCTTTCTAAGCATGAGCTTGCATTGAATTGAATGATATGAGTTGAACTTGCATGAACCCTTATGAAATCTATGAACTATGAAATATGAGCATGATGAATTCAGGGTGCTCTGAGAGTAAAGTACCAAAGTTATGATATGATGATGCTATGGTTGAGTAGTGAAAGGTTTTCTCACGTAATTCTCCTATTATGATAAAAGAAGAACAAAGAGGCGATTACCCATGTTCTTAAGGGGCTATTCTAATGATGTAAGCTAGGACAAGGTCCATGAAAGATGAATATCTATAAGCATGATTTTAGATTGAATTGGTAACCCTAGTTATACCCTTTCATGTTTAATGATATAAATAAGTTAATGACTAATCTGTGAGAATTATGCTTAGCACCGAGTGGATATTGAGATGGAAACCCTCCCGTTAGTAGAGGCTGGGTTTTCTAGATGGAGCTCTCCCGTTAGTTGAGGCCGAGTCTCCTAAAGCAATCTCTATCCATAAACTATTTTGCCACCATAGGATGTTGTCTTTAAGTAGACATTAGCTAGTGGGTCCACATAAGCTAAGAAGTTCATGGTCTTACCTTGGCAAGTAGGACACCCCTTTTCGGTGTGGGGTAGACACCGGATTCCATTTTGATAGCTCACATGGTCCTACATGTCGCTTAAGGCTTTCCCCCACAAGTTAATGAATAAGTGTTCTCATGATGAAGTAAAGAAAAGATAGAAAGATGATTTAGCTTGCTTTGGCCTTGATACATGTTTTATGTTTCATGTTTATCATGTGTTTTTTAGCTTGGCCATTGCATGTAATTATTATGTCTTTCTAGCGTTATTTATGTGGTTATGTGCATTGCTATCATACTTAGTACTTAATTGTGCTAACACATACTCTTGCCTACATTAACTTCATTGGTGTAGGACATGGGGATTCACCTTCCACTCGTGGTTAGAGCATTGAATTAGACTTGAGAAGAAGACTTGGTGAGTCCTCATCCATCCGAGGACATAGCCTAGTTGGATTTTACATTTTATGTCCTTCCTTATGTTGTATATTGTATTGGGCTGCGTCCCTATCACTTTTATTCGGATTCTATGATATTAGAAGGCTTTGAGACATGAGTTGTACACTTCTGCTGTTTTGAATAAAGCTTGGTTGTAAAATTCTCTTTTGAACTTTTATTTCTTTATCATCTTGTATGTTATGTATGCAAAGGGATTGTATGAGGCCTCTCGGGGTCTTGTATGCCGTGTTACATCTGGGGGCTACCCTGGGTCATGACAAACTTGGTATTCAGAGCGCAAGGTTTTAGAAAGATCCTAGGATGTCTCATAAGCCGCGTCAAGTAGAGTCTTGTTCATGAGTGTGAAGCGCGCCACATTTATGAATGAGAGGCTATAAGACGTTTAAGAAATTCCACTTCTTTCATTTCTCTTATGTCGTGCCATAGAGTTTAACTCTATATATCTCTATTCTAATCCCTATCCTACGCGTTTAAGGATATGACGACCCGAAGAGCTTACACTAGAAAAAAAACATGGGAGAAAATGTGGAACAAGAAGCTCCTCCTCAAGCACCTCAAGTCCCGACCAACCCTTTGGCTGAACAAGTGACTAATGCAGAGTTTAGGGCTGCTTTCCAAGTATTGGCTCAAGCCGTGACGGCTCAAGCAAATAGAGAGGTGGTGGCTCCCATGAACCCAAATGTGGGTACGGCGGCATCAAGAGTGAGGGACTTTACAAGGATGAATCCTCTGGAATTCCATGGTTCTAAGGTTGAGGATAATCCTAAAGAGTTCATCGATGAAGTGTACAAGGTGTTGATGATCATGGGTGTGACGCCGGAAGAAAAGGAGGAGTTTGCCTCTTATCAACTCAAGGGTGTTCCCCAAATTTGGTTCAATCAATGGAAGAGTGAGAGGGTGGTTAATGAGGGTCCTCCTTATTGGGAGAAATTCAAGGTTGCTTTCCTTGATAGGTTCTTCCCTCTTGAGAAGAGAGCGGCTAAGGTGCTTTAGTTTATCAACCTTCGACAAGGAAATATGAGTGTGAAGGAGTATGCATTGAAGTTCACACAATTGGCTAGATATGTTCCGTCCGTAGTTGCTGACCCAAGGGCAAGAATGAAAAAATTTGTGTCGGGAGTGTCCGATATGTTGGTAAAGGAGTGCTGCACCGCCATGCTTGTGCATGACATGGGTTTATGCCGAACAAATTGAAGAAGAAAAGCTTAAGGAAAGGTCTAGGGAAACTAAGAGGGCTAGGACCGGAGATCGTAAATTTTTTCATGCAAGGTCCGATGGACATGGTCGTCCTAGATTTCGACAAAGGTTCTTTGGCCAAGGCTCATCCAATGTTCCTCCTAAGTCCAACAATGATAGGGTGTCTAACCCCAAGTCTCAAGGAGTAAATGGTGGTGGTTCTTCATTGTCAACTTGTCCTAAGTGTGGGAGAAAGCATGAAGGTAGATGTCTAGCCGGTACGGATGGTTGTCATAATTGTTGAAAGAGTGGTCACAAGATGAGGGATTTTCCATCTCTCACGGCCAAGGGAAGAGAAAATAAGCAAGCTCCACCTAGAGGATCGGGTTCGAATGCTCAGAAGGAAAACCGATTTTATGCACTTCAGGCTCGTCATGAGCAAAAGAGCTCTCCCGATGTGGTTACTGGTATGTTAAGAGTTTTCCATTTCGATGTTTATGCCTTGCTTGATCCCGGTGCTACCTTGTCTTTTGTGATGCCATATGTGGCTATGAGGTTTGATATTGTTCCGGAGGTGTTGCTAGATCATTTTCATGTTTCCACTCCGATTGGAGAATCTATCATGGCTAAGAGAGTTTATAGAGATTGTCCCGTCTCGTTATCCCATAGAGTCACTCTTGTCGATCTTGTAGAGCTTGATATGCTAGATTTTGATGTTATTCTTGGGATGGATTGGTTGCATGCTTGTTATGCCTCTATTGATTGTAGGACTCGAATGGTCAAGTTTCACTTTCCAAATGAGCCTATCCTAGAGTGGAAGGGAGGAAATTCTATGTTTCGAGGTCAATCTATTTCTTATCTAAACGCTAGAAAGATGATCTCAATGGGTTGCATTTACCATCTAGTTAAGGTGAGGAATATAGATTTTGAAACCCCTACTCTTGAGTCGGTCCCCATTGTTAATGAGTTTCTGAAAGTGTTTCCCAATGACTTGCCCGGTATTCCTCCTGAAAGGGAAATAGACTTCGGTATTGACCTTCTGCCAGATACACAACATTTTTCTATTCCTCCTTATAGAATGGCTCCGGCGAAACTTAAGGAACTAAAAGAGCAGTTGAAAGACTTGTTGGATAAGGGTTTCATCTGGCCAAGTATTTCTCCATTGGGTGCTCCGGTCTTGTTTGTAAGGAAGAAAGATGGTTCACTCCGCATGTGTATTGACTATTGCCAATTGAACAAGGTTACCATTATGAATAAGTATTCTCTACCAAGGATAGATGACTTGTTTGATCAACTTCAAAGGGCTAGTTATTTCTCTAAGATCGATCTTCGTTGGGGCTATCACCAATTAAAGGTGAAAGAAGATGATATA
This sequence comes from Solanum appendiculatum, assembly GCA_018342035.1. Classification (NCBI taxonomy): domain Eukaryota; kingdom Viridiplantae; phylum Streptophyta; class Magnoliopsida; order Solanales; family Solanaceae; genus Solanum; species Solanum appendiculatum. The sequence continues at coordinate 234,869 of JAGDQO010002427.1, read as the reverse complement.
CCGATAACGGCTTTTCGGACTAGGTATGGTCACTACGAGTTCTTGGTAATGTCGTTTGGGTTGACAAATGCTCCGGCTGTATTTATGGACTTGATGAATAGAGTGTTTAAGCAATACCTTGACATGTTTGTGATTGTGTTTATTGACGACATATTGATCTACTCAAAGAATGAGGGTGAACATGTTAATCATTTGAGGATTGTGTTGTAAGTTCTCAAGGACCAACAACTCTTTGCGAAGTTTAGTAAATGTGAGTTTTGGCTAAGGTCCATGGCTTTTTTTGGTCACATTGTTTCTAGTAAGGGCATTGAAGTAGATCCTAAGAAGACGGAAGCGGTTAAGAATTGGCCCAGACCTTTATCACCTTCGGAAATCCGTAGTTTCTTGGGCTTAACCGGTTATTATAGGAGGTATGTTGAAGGGTTTTCATCTATTGCTTCTCCATTGAAAACTTTGACTCAGAAGAAGGTTAAATTTGCATTGTCCGAGGAATGTGAGAAGAGATTTCAAGAGTTGAAGGATCAACTTACTTTGGCTTCGATATTGACTCTGCCGAAAGAATCCGATGGTTTTGTGGTTTATTGTGATGCCTCGAGAATTGGGCTAGGATATGTTCTTATGCAATACGGGAAATTCATTGCTTATGCTTCAAGACAACATAAGGTGCACGAAAAGAACTATCCTACTCATGATTTGGAATTAGCGGCAATTGTGTTTGCTTTGAAAATATGGCGACATTATTTGTATAGAGTACATGTAGATGCCTTCACCGACCATAAGTGTTTGCAATATGTATTTAAACAGAAAGATTTGAATCTCCGCCAAAGAAGGTGGCTCAAGTTGTTTAAAGACTATGATATGAGTGTTCTTTATCACCCCGGTAAGGCTAACGTGGTGTCGAATGCTCTTAGTCGATTATCTATGGGTAGTGTTGCTCATGTAGAGGATGGCCAGAAAGATTTGGTTCGCGATGTCCATAGATTTGCTCGATTGGGTGTTAGATTGGTTGATTCTACTAAAGATGGTGTTACGGTTCACAAGGGTTCTGAATCCTCTTTTGTGCATGATGTGAAAGCAAAGCAAGGTCTTGATCCTAACTTGGTTGATCTAAAGGAAGCGGTACTCAAGAAGTTCATAGAGGTTTTCTCCCAATGGGGAGATGGTGTGCTTTGATATCAAGGTCGTTTGTGTGTTCCCAATGTAGAGGGCTTAAGAGAGAAAATTTTATCGGAAGCCCATAGTTCTAGATATTCCATCCACCCAGGAGCTACCAAAATGTACCATGATTTGTGGGAAATTTAATGGTGGAACGGAATGAAGAAAGATATTGCAGAATTTGTGGCTAAGTGTCCTAATTGCCAACAAGTGAAAGTTGAGCATCAAAGGCCGGGAGGTTTGACCCACGATATTAGTATTCCTACTTGGAAGTGGGAAGATGTGAATATGGATTTTATTGTGGGTTTGCCTCGCACGAGGCGACAATATGATTCGATTTGGGTTGTTGTGGATAGAATGATTAAGTCAGCCCATTTCATTCCCGTCAAGACTTCTTATTCGGCGGAGGATTATGCTAAGTTGTATTTGAGAGAGATGGTTAGGATGCATGGAGTGCCGGTATCCATTATCTCCGATCACGGTGCACAATTTACTTCTCAATTTTGGAAGTCGTTCCAAAAAGGTCTCGATACTCGTGTTAAGCTTAGTACGGCCTTTCATCCCCAAACCGATGGGCAAGCAGAGCGTACTATTCAAACATTGGAAGATATATTAAGAGCTTGTGTAATCGATTTCAAGAGTACTTGGGATGATCACTTGCGTTTGATTGAGTTTGCTTATAACAATAGCTACCATTCTAGTATTGGTATGGCTCCATTTGAGGCTCTCTATGGTAGGAGGTGTAGATCTCCTATAGGTTGGTTTGAAATTGGTGAAGTTGCTTTGATAGGCCCGAAATTGGTGCATGAGGCTATGGAGAAAGTTTGACTTGTTAGGGAGAGGTTGAAAACGGCTCAAAGTGGAAAAAAGTCCTATGCCGATGTTAGAAAAAGAGAATTAGAATTCGATGTGGATGATTGGGTTTACTTGAAAATCTCACCGATGAAGGCTATAATGAGATTTGGGAAGAAAGGAAAGTTTAGTCCCCGTTATGTAGGCCCATATCAGATTTTGAGACGTGTTGCTAAGGTTGCTTATGAGCTTGACTTGCCTAATGATTTGGCATCTGTGCATCCGGTTTTCCATGTCTCATTGTTGAAGAAGTTTGTTGGTGATCCAACCACTATATTGCCATTAGAGAATATTGGCTTAAAGGATGGTCTTTCCTATGAAGAGGTTCCGGTTGAGATTTTAGACCGGCAAGTCCAGAAGTTAAGGAATAAGGAAGTTTCTTCCGTGAAAGTTCTATAGAGGAATCAATTGGTTGAAGGTGCTACTTGGGAGGCTGAGGCCGATATGATGTCCCGATATCCTCATCTCTTTCCTTCCGGTCCTACTCTAGCTTGAGGTATCTAGTTTCTCGTGGTTTATTCTTTTGGTCTCATGTGCTATAGTTGATTTCCATGATTCCTTGATTGTGTATGTTCATGAAGAGTCTTATATGATTCTGTGCATTTGAGTATGAGTTGCATAAAGTCTTCATGATATGATGTGTTGATCATGCTTTAGCTTGGAGTTAATGTTTCCTCCTCGGATATGTGTATGTATGTGATTGCATGCTAGGTTGGGTTGTTAGTCCGTGTCTATTACCCTTCTAAAGATGTCTTGATTCTCATTCGAGGACGAAAGTTCCCAAGGGGGAGATATTGTAACACCCCAAGCTTCCAATGGATTTTAAAATGCAGAACTCACTTGAATACAGTGACCTATGGAGGCCACCTATGGGTCGAAGATGGATTGACGGGCCGTAGGTGGGAACCGTCAATGGCACAGTGACATTTCAGGATTTCCAAGTTTCTAAACTTTGATCTAAGGAGTAGCAGGACGGTTCGTAGTTCAGTTGACAGGCCGTAGATGGGTCCTGTACATGCCTTCCAGACTTAACAAAATTTTAAGCTCAAAACGAACTTTCTGAATCAATTGACGGAAGAATAGGACGGTCCGTCAATTGATGTACGTAACTTAGATCCTGTCCGTCGATTGGCCCCGACAGTTTTTAATTAAGGGCTTTTTGGTCTTTTCCCTAATTGTTTACTTATTAAGCTAAGTCGGTTATACCCTTAATCCTAGACCTATAAATTCTTTCTAAGCCTAATACATTTCATTCTAATTCATTCAAAAACTCTCCTCTCTCAAATATTTCTCTCTTAACTCTCAAGGAAGAAGAAGAAGCTTGAATCCTCCATTGAAGACCTTCAATCTTCTCCAATTCTTGTGGATTTCTTTGAGATATGATAGTATTCACCATTAGAAGTCCTTTCCTCCAATGGGTCCTTTCTCTTCTTCATGATTTTCAACGGTTTACTCTAACCCAACTGAATTAGGGTTTGTGATCAATCATTGTGGGTTCTTCAATTATGATTCCAATTATTGATTTTATGATTCCTAGTGCAGTGTTTAGCATGATAAAATAACTTAGTGCATGAATTAGCGTGAATTACATGATTTGATGTAAAGATTGCATGAACCCCCATGATGCAAAGCTAATTCTCCCCAATTTGAGAATCTATGCTTTGATTGTTGGGTTGCATTATGATTTGATGAAGTTTATGAATTCTCTATGAAATCAAGCATGAATTATGAATGAATTGAGGATAATCTTATAAATTTAGCATGATCAAGACAAAAGCATGATTTTCCTCTATTATGTGAGTTCCTTCAAGTATGGGTAAATTGTCCTAATTATGGTTTTCGAAGCATGAGCTTGCATTGAATTGCATGATGTGAGTTGAACTTGCATGAACCCATATGAACTGTATGAACTATGAAATATGAGCATGATGAATTAAGGATGCTTTGAGAGTAAAACACCAAAGTTATGATATGATGATGCTATGGTTGAGTAGTGAAAGGCTTTCTAACGTAATTCTCCCATTATGATAAATGAAGAACAAATAGGCGATTTCCCATGTTCTTACAGGGCTATTCTAATGATCTAAGTTTGGACAAGGTCCATGAAAGATGAATATCTATAAGCATGATTTTAGTTTGAATTGGTAACCCTAGTTGTAACTTTTCATGTTTAATGATATAAATATGTTAATGACTAATCTGTGGGAATTATGCTTAGCACCGAGTGGATATTGAGATGGAAGCCCTCCCATTAGTAGAGGCCAGGTTTTCTAGATGGAGCTCTCCCGTTAGTTGAGGCCGAGTCTTCTAAAGCAATCTATGTCCCATAAACTATGTTGCCACCAGAGGATGTTTTCTTTAAGTAGACATTAGCTAGTGGGTCCACATTAGCTAAGAAGTTCAATATCTTACCTTGGCAAGTAGGACACCCCTTTTCAGTGTGGGGTAGACACCGGATTCCATTTTGATAGCTCACATGGTCTTACATGTCGCTTAAGGCTTTCCCCCACAAGCTCATGAATAAGTGTTCTCATGATGAAGTAAAGAAAAGATAGAAAGATGATTTAGCTTGCTTTGGCCTTGATACATGCTTTATGTTTCATGTTTCTCATGTTTTTTTTAGCTTGGCCATTGCATGTCATGATTAGGTGAGTCCTCATCCATCTGAGGACATAGCCTAGTTGGATTTTACATTTTATGACCTTCCTTAGGTGGGATATTGTATTGGGCTGCGTCCCTATCACTTTTATTCGGATTCTATGATATTAGAAGGCTTTGAGACATAAGTTGTAGACTTCTGCTGTTTTGAATAAAGCTTGGTTGTAAAATGCTCTTCTGAACTTTTATTTCTCTATCATTTTGTATGTTATGTATGCTAAGGTCTTGTATGAGGCCTCTCGGGGTCTTGTACGCCGTGTTACATCTAGGGGCTACCTTGGGTCGTGACAATAATTGTAGTTGAGTGATTAGGCTGGATTCCCGATATTGCTTGTGTTAACTTCTTTTAGCTTAATTTATCATCGACTTACCCTCTTTGTAGATTCAATTTTGTTTTCTCATTTTTGATTGAGTTTGGGTTATTGTTGCTTGATCCGATTCAATTGAGAGGTGAAGGAATAAAGTCCTTTGTTGCTCATAAATTCGATTACATTTCGATAATTCCACATATCTTTTCTTATTTCTTTCAATTGTCCCCTTTTTTCCTTATCAGTTGGCGCAGACTTCTATCCCCATTGGACATTCGAAGTTTCTTTTGTTTCACTGATTAATATAGAAGGTTTGTGGAAGGGTTTTCTTCGATTGCCTCTTCATTAACGACATTGACCAAAAATAAAGTTAAGTTTGTATGGTCCGAAGCATGTGAGAAGAGTTTCCAAGAATTGAAATATAGACATACCTCCGCTATTGACTTCACCGGAAGGGTCCGATGGATATGTGGTTTAATTTGATGCATCAAGAATTGGGTTGGGATGTGTCCTTATGCAGAATGGGAAAGTCATTGCTTATGCCTCAAGACAACTCATGATTCATGAAAAGAACTATCCTACCCATGACTTAGAACTAGCAACAATTGTGTTTGCTCTAAGTATTTTGAGGCATTACTTGTATAGTGTTCATGTTGATGTCTTCACCGACCATAAGATTTTGCAATATGTGTTCAAGCAAAAGGATTTGAATCTTCACCAAAGAAGGTGGCTTGAGTTATTAAAGGACTACGACAAGAGTGTCCTCTATCACCCTGGCAAGGCGAATGTGGTGGCAGATGCCCTTAGTCAGTTATCCACGGGTAGTGTTGATCATGTTGAGAATAATTAGAAGGAGTTGGTTCGAGATGTCCATAGATTGGCCCGATTGGGTGTTCGGTCGACTGATTCAAACGAAGGTGGCATTGTTGTTCATAATGGTGTAGAATGGTCCATTGTGTCGGATGTGAAAGCAAGGCAAGGTCTTGATCCAATCTTGATGGAGATGAAGGAAGCCGTGTTTAAAAAGTTCGTTGAGGCTTTCTCCCAAGGGGGATATGGTGTACTCCGATATTAAGGTCGTTTGTGTGTTCCCAATGTTGATAGTTTGAGGGAGAAGATTTTATCAGAAGCCCATAGTTCTCGATATTCCATTCACTCGGGAGCCACAAAAATGTACCGTGAGTTGTGGGAGGTCTATTGGTGAAATGGGATTAAAAAGGACATTGCATAATTTGTGGCTAAGTGTCCTAATTGTCAACAAGTGAAAGTTGAGCATCAAAAGCTCGGAGGTTTGTCCCAAGATATTAGTATTCCTACTTGGAAGTGGGAAGATTTGAATATGGACTTCATTGTTGGTTTACCATGCAATCGGTGACAATATTACTTGATTTGGGTTATTGTGGATCGTATGACAAAATCGGCTCATTTCATTCCCATTGAGGTTTCTTATTCGGCAGAGAACTATGCTAAGTTGTACCTAAGGGAGATGGTTAGGTTGCATAGAGTTCCCCTATCCATTATATCCAATCGTGGTACTCAATTCACTTCTCAGTCTTGGAAATCTTTCTAAAGGGGCCTTGGTACCCGTGTTAAGCTTAGCACGACCTTTCATTCTCAAATCCATGGGCAAGAAGAGCGTAATATCCAAACATTGGAGGATATGTTGAGAGCTTATGTGATTAATTTCAAGGTTAATTGGGATGATCATTTGCCTTTGTTTGAGTTTGCTTATAATATTAGCTATCATTCGAGTATTGGTATGGCTCCATTTGAGGCTCTTTATGGTAGGAGGTGTAGATCTCCTATAGGTTGGTTTGAAGTTGGCGAAGTTGCTTTAATAGGTCCTAAATTGGTACATGAGTCCATGGAGAAAGTTTGGCTTATTAGAGAAAGGTTGAAAATGGCCCAAGTAGACAAAAGTCCTATGCCGATGTTAGGAGAAGAGATCTAGAATTTGATGTTCATGACTGGGTTTACTTGAAAATCTCACCCATGAAGGGTGTGATGAGGTTTGGAAAGAAAGGGAAGCTTAGTCCCTATTATGTGGGCCCATATCAGATTTTAAGGCGTATTGACAAAGTTGCTTATGAACTTGAGTTGCCTAATGATTTAGCATCAATACATCCAGTTTTCCCTATTCCTTATTGAAGAAATGTGTCGGAGATCCGGCGTCTATAGTACCATCGAAAAATCTTCATATAAAAGAGAGTCTTTCATATGAAGAAGTTCCGGTTGAGATTTTGGACCGGCAAGTTCGGAAGTTGAGAAATAAAGAAGTTGCTTTTGTAAAAGTTCTTTGGAGGAATCAGTTAGTTGAGGGTTCTACTTGGGAGGCTGAGGCTGATATGATGTCCCGTTATTATCAGCTCTTTCCCTCCATCCCTACTCTAGCTTGAGGCATTTAATTCCTCATGGTTCACTCTTTTGGTCTCATGTGTCTTAGATATTCCCATGATTCCTCATTTATCCATGTTCATGAAAAGATTAATTTTGAGAAAATGAGCTAACTTGATTGATTCCTTCGTGTTATGTGCATTTAAGTATGAGTTGCATATAGACCTTATGAAATGATCCTTTGAACATGCTTTAGCTTGGAGTTAATGTTTCCTCCTCGGATATGTGCATTTATGTGATTGCATTCTTGTTGGGCTATTAGATTTAGTTTTTACCCTCGTTATGATGTCTTGATTCCCATTCGACGACGAATGTTCCCAAGGGGGAGATATTGTAACACCTCGAATTTGAAAAGAAGAAAAGTTACAGGTTTTCAGAATTGATGCCAGTAATAACGGAAGTCACCTACGGACCGTGGGTTGACTTACGAGTCATAGCTGGGAACTGTAGATGGCAAGATAAATATTTTGAAAATGCCAAGTTTTAGAACCTCATTGATAGTTCACCAGGACGGCCCGTCATTAAATGTACGAGTGGTAGATAGGTCTCATAGGTCACTCCCAGACTTAGTGAAATTTTTAAGGTCAAGGTTGGGATTTACGGTTAGTATGAATGGTTAGTAAGTGGACCAACAGACCGTACATGGCAACCGTCATTGGAAACCCAAATTTAGTAGTTTCTGAATCCCACCTACGGTTGACCAGGACAGTCCGTAGTTGGACCTATAGATCGTAGGTCTGAACAATAGTTCGGAGCCCGACAATAATTTTTAAGGGTTTTTGATCTTTTCCCTAATTGACTTATGCCTAATCTAAGTCGGTTTAATCTTAATCCTAGACCCTATATGTCACAACCCAAGGTACCCCCTAGACGTGACATGGCGTACAAGACCCCGAAAGGCCTCATACAAGCTACTTAGCAGACATACATACAAGATCGTAGAGATTAGGAGTTCAAATGACAATATCATATCAAAGCTTTTAAGAAAAATAGCGGAAGTCTACATCTCATGTCTCAAGCCAATCTAACCATAAGAAGAGAAATAATGTTTGGGACGTAACCCAATACAATGTCAAAAGAAAGGACATAAAAGTAAGAAACAACTAGGCTATGTCCTCGAATGGATGAGGACTCACCAAGTCTTCACAATTCTTCTATTAAGCTCTAGCAACGAGTGGATGGAGAATCGCCACGTCCTACATGAACAAGTCAATGTAGGCAAGAATATGCGTTAGTACAATCAAGTACCAAGTATGATAGCAATGCACGAAATCATTTAAAACATGCTAAAACGGGACAATTTCATAATATGCAATGACCAAGCCAAACATGAAAAAAGTTATAAAACATAAAATATAAATCATGCTCAAAGCAAGCTAAACATCTTTACTTCACTTGAGAAACATCATAGCAACACTTTTGTTCATTAGTTGTGGGGAATAGCCTTAACCGACATATAAGACCATGTGAGCTATCAACATGGCATCCGGTGTATAACCCCATACTGATAAGGCCATCCTACTTGCCAAGGTAGGACCCTTTACTTAACATGTAGCATATGTGGATCCACTAGCTAGTGTCTATCAAAGACCATCATCCTATGGTGGCACATAGTTTATGGGACATGGATAATCGCCACTTGTCCACTCGGTGCTAAGCATAATTCCCACAGATTAGACATAGTTCAATTATCGTAAGTAGACATGGGTAGTCACCTCTTGTCTATCATTAGTCATAAGTTCATCATTAGTAGACATGGGTGATCGCCTCTTCTCTAAATTAGGGTACATGGGTAATCGCCTCTTGTCCCTTCATTAGAATAGCTCCTTAGTTATCAATTCAAGGTTAGTTGAGCAATCCTTTCAACAAGTTATGAATTATTACGTGTGAGAAAACCTTTCACATTCAAAAACATCATCATCATATCATATACTCTAGTACTTCAATCTCAAAGCACCCTTAATTCATCATTGACTTTATATGAGACAAGCATAATTTCATAAACTTCATCTTTACATACACTAAAAGAAAAATAGTCTCTAAGCAAGAGAAATCTGGTCCCAGAAAGTCAAAATCTGGTCCCAAAAGAGCATTTGAGACCTGAAAATGTTGGTCGCAACCCGTCCTAATAGCTTTCATCGCTATCGCTCAACAACGACTGGTCAAAAGAACTAGTCGTTAGAAGTATTTGGGACGGGGATCCAATCTGGTCGCTAAGTACTTTTAGAGATGATATTTCAGGTCTCAAATAGACCAGATATATCTTGGGAAATACTTATTTTCAGTTCAGTAAAACTCTTTAGCGACCACCAAAAATTGGTCCTAATAATCTTTAGACAAGATATAGATCTTGTCCTTGTAATCTCTAGCGACCATTAAAGACCTGGCCTTAGAATACCTTTAAAGATGAGAACTACCTGGTCCTAGAAATACCTTTAGCGACTTACCAACCTCATCCTTGAATAGCTTTGGCGACCAACAACTACCTCGTCCTAAATTGATCCATTAGAGACGAGCAACAAGCTGCCTGGTCATAGATTGACCTTTAGAGACAAGCAATAATTCTTGTCCTAGATTGACCACTAATACATTTCAACAAATATCAAATTGCTACTAAAAATTTTGCTACAAAAAGATGATATATATAGAGACGAAACAGAGAAAAGAAGATATAGGTAAAGAGAGCAATTAATTACAATAAATTAGTTAACATCCCATGATTTTAGTTTCAATGTTTTCTTAACAAAAGAACTTATAGCTAACATCCGAGCTAGACCATGACATTAAGTTTTGCATAAAATTTCTAGCAAACTAATAAAGAGCTCGTGCATCTTCTTCTAAATTTGTATCTTGCACTGAAGAATGAACAAAAGCTAAGCAAAAAATTTAAAGTTCCAATCTTTATCGAGTGTTATCCAAAAGCTAGGCCAAAAATTTTAAGTTCCAATCTTCATTGAGTGTTATCCAGAAACATTAACAAAACCTGCAGCAAGAATATATGAAAAAATCCATTAGAAAAACTTTGGAATGCATTAACTGAGAATCCAATATCTATTTTGAAGATTTACAACTAAATATATAACATCTGGCATCTAATAGAAACAAATGGACTGAATAGCTTTGGAGACGAGCAGGAATGAAAAATAAATTGGGCAGAAACAACTGGAATGAACAAAAAACAGGGCAGAAATCTCTTATGTGTGAAAACATCATCTAGAACTAACTGACAAAGCATTTAGAATTCTTTTCTTTTCTGAATATCAAAACCATTCCTGAAGTTTACAGTTTCTGGAAATGGGGTTCTCAGTTTTTACTAAAGTTTTAATTTTTGTTGATATGTTCTTATTGATGCATCTGGAAATAATCTCTTCTGAGATGTTGTAAAACTTAAACTTATTTTGTTATACTATGTGTTGTGTTTGACAAGTTGGTTGGCTTCAAAGGACATTGTCTAAGCTAGCCACAACTCTCAAAAATAGCAATTGAGTTGCAAATTTACATTCTAGGACTTCATCATTTAATCTTGTATTCACATTTAACAATAGACCAATGATCCTGAAGTAGTGGACTCCTGAGTTCAAACTAAATGCTGAACCTATGCAGAACATTCCGCTATGGGTTAAGTTTTCACAACTCCCTGTTCAGTATTTAGCTACAGAAAATTTGAGTCAAATTGCTAACTATATTGGAAAACCGATATGCACAGATAAATTAACTTCTATAGGAGATAGGATATCCTATGCGAGATATCTTATTACAATAGATGTATCAACTCCCCTTCTAGATTCGGTGACTATTGAGGATCCAATAGAAAATCTCAAAAAGCCATATGTGGAGTATGAATGGAGACCAATGAAGAAAACGCTAGTCCGACAAAAATGTCACTCTAAACCAGTGACACAAGGCATTGAGAAAGAGATACCTCAATAACAAATTAAACTACCAAGTCTATCAATACTTGAGATTGAAAAAGAAAACACTGAAATACAAGGGGAGAAAGGTAAAAGCAAAAGGGAAGGTTAAATTGATTGTGCAGTCTAGAAAAGTAGCATTTAACCATGAGCTAGCAGAGGATGTGGACATCATTGAAAGGTTATTGAGGCAGAACTATCCTCTCAGAATAGTCCACGCAGAAAAACACTCTCTAAAACAAGGGAAGGGGGATGTCGAGGTGAAACTGGCCCCATGATTGTTTACGCTTGGAATTTAAGAGGGCTTAACCGGCCTTTTAAGCAGAAGGAATTAAAATCCTTCTTATTAAAGAAAAAAGTTGGGTATATTATTACTTACTTGGTTAGCAGAAAAATAGTGGTTATTCAGTTGAAACAGGCAATATTGTAGGTGGGACATGTGATTGTTGAGTAGCAAAGAATTCTGTCATATTCATGATTTCTTTCATCTCATCTTCTAAGGTCGATAAGCGAGCATTCAGGGATTTCTTTTCCTCATTCAAAGATTTGTTTTCTTCATTCAAGAATTTGATATCCTCTCGAGTCGAACGTAGCGCGGATAATAGTTCATCCTTTGAAGAAGTTCCACCTTTCAAATCTTTCGCCTTTACTCCACCCCCAAATCCAAATACATGGCTACGAGTTTGTGGTCCACAACATTTTTCAACATCTCTATACTAAAAAGAGATGGATTTGATTGAATCTTTTCCTCAAGTTGAGCCTACAAAATGTATAAAAGGACATTTTCTATCAGAACACATAACAATTTCAAACGATTAGCTTATTCCATTTACCAAACGTACATGTTTTTCAATTGTTTCAGGTTCAACAAGCTTGTTATCTTTCTTACGAGTCTCAAAGAAAATGGTCGCCAAATCTAGTGGATTGCCATCTTTCCCACCCTTTACATCAAAGTCAAACATGTCAAATAACACAAACCTCGTAAATACTCCATTTAGGAAAAATTGTTTTATAACAATACCTTTCGATAAATAATCTCTTGAATAGGTTTGCTACCAATATGATGAAGCATTTTCAACTTAGACCGGTTTGTTGCATTCCTACTACTTCTTGCCTATATTTGTTAAACAATAAACTTAAGTAGAAAAATTATAACAAAATTATTAAAATATATGGCATCTCATGCCTGAACAAGCTTCAAGGTTCTCGCTTAGTAATAAACGTAAGCAGTATACCTAGGTTTGTTTCCATGTATATTTAGTGATAAGAAGGGAATTCAAGCAGCACAAATGATGGTGAAATAGACTATTAAATTAGTATACATACCTGAAAACTTTCAGAAGTAAAATGTTCCTTTACTAACCATTCCCATTCTTTTTTGTCTACTCCCCGTGGTATGTTCTTAAGAGACTGTTGAATGGACTTATCCTTCACATATTTTGCATGTAAGTGTCCTCTCCATTTGTTCCATAACTCATTCATCCATCCCAAGATATGATCATAATGATCATTCATGTCAACAGCTTCAAATTTGTGCTACAAAAATCAGGACATGAGTTGAGTTATTACAAAGAAGTAGAATCAAGAAGGACAACAAACAAAAAAGAGATATGTTGCTAGTAGAATATGCAGCGGTTCTACAGTAAATAAGATAAAAAGACTAGGAATTTTCGTTAAAGAAGGGAATTCTCTGTTGTGGGTTGTGTAGAGAAGGGTGAACACTTCTCATTTAACTTTTAAGCAATAAGCAGTTCACTTTTCTCCGTTGTGATTCTTTTTGTATCACCTATATTGTGACCATCTGTAAAGCTAGATCATATCTCAAGTAAACTAGACTTCAGTAACACATGAAAATGATGTAAAACTTAACTTAATCAAAGATTTGAATCAAGTTTAAATTTGTTACCTCAACAGCTGCCCACATGTGACTTAACTTTTCTTGCTTAATATCATTCCGCGAGGTTACTCCCAACGGACATATATTACGGTCACGAACAATTTTTCCCAAATGCCTCGAAAAGAGTTTGCTATTTGTTCCAACAGTTCGATTATTGTAAAAAGTTACTTTCACTTTTTCTCCATTTTCAAGTGAAGCAACTTCTTTGCACTTGTTGCTCCCTCGAAATCTTCTTATCTTTGTAGGAATAGATGAACCTACAATGCATAACTTGGTAAGAACTATAGCAACCAAATTCAGTTTTAAAAATTAATAAGATATGGATTGAAACTATATATCGTACCTTTTTCAGTTGTTTGAGAGTGCTTCATAACTTAATCAATAGGTGGAGGCAATGAAATATTAGTTCGCATATCCTCTTTCTCAAGAACGAATTCATCCATTCTTTGCATTTCTTGACTAGACGACATGGTCGAATTCGCTCTTGTTCTTTTGGAAGGGGTTTGGATATGTTGATTAGCATAAAGAGCACTCTTGTTGATACATCCCACCTCAGATTCATAAGTCATGCTATTCTTATGTTTCGTTACCAATCCTTGACTAGTAGACAAAGTAGAGCTTTTAAGTCCTTGTCCTCGTCCCTTCCCTATTGAACCTGGAGAAAATAAATCATATTACGAATACTTTAGCATAGTGTTTCAGAGAGAAAGAAACTGAAAAAATTGACAAGTACTTGCATAGAAGGTTAGATTGTGAAATAAAAAAAAACATAATGTAATAGAGAAATTTAAAAGTAATACAAAGTAGAGAAAAAATGGGTTCAGCCATGAAATGGGAAGTATCTGTGAGATTTATGAAAGTAAGATAGTGTTACAACTCATGTTATTGTGCACATAAGCTTGAGGTGTGAAGTTATGAATACATGTTTCAGCTAAATCAAGCATGTTTCACCATCTTCTTTAACTAGGCCGTAATTAAAAAGTACTTTAAAGAGAAGTCGTCCTGAAGTGTTTGATTTTTACTGTCGACACTTATTTGACTAGGCAAAGAGTTAATATTTCAAGAGTACATAAAACTACACTGGATATGATTAGAAAGAACACTAGAAGAAGTTTAACATAAAAGTGATTGTTGCTCTTTGGGGAGCTATGATGTACTACATCCGGAAAGCAAGGAACTGAAAATAGTTCAAAAGTATTACAGACAAACTTGAATTTTTATTTTAAAACACAGCAGATCTCAAATAATCTTACTTGTCTCGACTTCTTGGTTGTATTGCTTAACTAGATTAGTCGATGCATGAGCTGAAGGGTTAATTTGCATGTTCTCTTTCTCAAGATCAATGGAGTTCTTAGGTATCATTCCCATTCTTTGACAAGCAAAAAAAGTAGAGTTTGTAAGTCCTTGACCTGGACCCTTTCCTACATAACATGGAGAAAACAAATCATATTACCAATACTTTAGAATATTCATTTTAAAGCTCGAGGTGTGAACATATGAATACATGTTTCAGTAAAATCATGCATGTTTCATTATCTTCTTTAACTAGGCAGTAATTTAAAGAAAATTGGTACTGAAGTGTTTGCATTTTACTATCGACACATCTTTGATTAGGCAAAGAGTTAATATTTCAAGAGTGTTGAAGACTACACTGGATATGATAATAAAGAACACTAGAAGAAGTTTACGACGAAAGTGATCGTTGTTCTTTGGGGAGCTACGATGTACTACATCCGGAAAGCAAGGAACTGAAAATAGTTCAAAAGTATTACAGACAAACTTGAATTTTTATTTTAAAACATAGTAGATCTCAAATAATCTTACTTGTCTCGACTTCTTGGTTGTATTGCTTAACTAGATTAGTCGATGCATGAGATGAAGGGTTAATTTGCATGTTCTCTTTCTCAAGATCAATGGAATTCTTAGGTATCATTCCCATTCTTTGACAAGAAAAAAAAGTAGAGTTTGTAAGTTCTTGACCTCGACCCTTTCCTACGTAACATGGAGAAAACAAATCATATTAGCAATACTTTAGAATATTCATTTTAAAGCTCGAGGTGTGAACCTATGAATACATGTTTCAGCGAAATCATGCATGTTTCATTATCTTCTTTAACTAGGCAGTAATTAAAAAATAAGTAATTTAAAAAGAATTGGTACTGAAGTGTTTGCATTTCACTATCGACGCATCTTTGACTAGGCAAAGAGTTAATATTTCAAGAGTGTTGAAGACTACACTGGATATGATTAATAAAGAACACTAGAAGAAGTTTACGACGGAAGTGATCCTTTCTCTTTGGGGAGCTACGATGTACTACATCCGTAAAGCAAGGAACTGAAAATAGTTCAAAAGTATTACAGACAAACTTGAATTTTTATTTTAAAACATAGCAGATCTCAAATAATCTTACTTGTCTCGACTTCTTGGTTGTATTGCTTAAATAGATTTGTAGATGCATGAGCTGAAGGGTTAATTTGCATGTTCTCTTTCTCAAGATCAATGGAGTTCTTAGGTATCATTCCCATTCCTTGACAAGAAAAAAAAGTAGAGTTTGTAAGTCCTTGACCTGGACCCTTTTCTACGTAACATGGAGAAAACAAATCATATTACCAATACTTTAGAATATTCATTTTAAAGCTCGAGGTGTGAACATATGAATACATGTTTCAGCGAAATCATGCATGTTTCATTATCTTCTTTAACTAGGCAGTAATTAAAAAATAAGTAATTTAAAGAGAATTGGTCCTGAAGTGTTTGCATTTTACTATCGACACATCTTTGACTAGGCAAAGAGTTAATATTTCAAGAGTGTTGTAGACTACACTGGATATGATTAATAAAGAACAGTAGAAGAATTTTACGACGGAAGTGATCCTTGCTCTTTGGGGAGCTACGATGTACTACATCCGGAAAGCAAGGAACTGAATATAGTTCAAAAGTAATACAGACAAACTTGAATTTTTATTTTAAAACATAGCAGATCTCAAATAATCTTACTTGTCTCGACTTCTTGGTTGTATTTCTTAACTAGATTAGTCGATGCATGAGCTGAAGGGTTAATTTGCATGTTCTCTTTCTCAAGATCAATGGAGTTCTTAGGTATCATTCCCATTCTTTGACAAGCAAAAAAAGTAGAGTTTATAAGTCCTTGACCTCGACCCTTTCCTACGTAACATGGAGAAAACAAATCATATTAGCAATACTTTAGAATATTCATTTTAAAGCTCGAGGTGTGAACTTATGAATACATGTTTCAGCGAAATCATGCATGTTTCATTATCTTCTATAACTAGGCAGTAATTAAAAAATAAGTAATTTAAAGAGAATTGGTCCTGAAGTGTTTGCATTTTACTATCGACGCATCTTTGACTAGGCAAAGAGTTAAATATTTCAAGAGTGTTGAAGACTACACTGGATATGATAATAAAGAACACTAGAAGAAGTTTACGACGGAAGTGATCCTTTCTCTTTGGGGAGCTACGATGTACTACATCCGTAAAGCAAGGAACTGAAAATAGTTCAAAAGTATTACAGACAAACTTGAATTTTTATTTTAAAACATAGCAGATCTCAAATGATCTTACTTGTCTCGACTTCTTGGTTGTATTGCTTAAATAGATTTGTAGATGCATGAGCTGAAGGGTTAATTTGCATTTTCTCTTTCTCAAGATCAATGGAGTTCTTAGGTATCATTCCCATTCTTTGACAAGCAAAAAAAGTAGACTTTGTAAGTCCTTGACCTGGACCCTTTTCAACGTAACATGGAGAAAACAAATCATACTACCAATACTTTAGAATATTCATTTTAAAGCTCGAGGTGTGAACATATGAAAACATGTTTCAGCGAAATCATGCATGTTTCATTATCTTCTTTAACTAGGCAGTAATTAAAAAATAAGTAATTTAAAGAGAATTGGTCCTCAAGTGTTTGCATTTTACTATCGACACATCTTTGACTAGGCAAAGAGTTAATATTTCAAGAGTGTTGAAGACTACACTGGATATGATTAATAAAGAACACTAGAAGAAGTTTACGACGGAAGTGATCCTTGCTCTTTGGGGAGCTACGATGTACTACATCCGGAAAGCAAGGAACTGAAAATAGTTCAAAAGTAATACAGACAAACTTGAATTTTTATTTTAAAACATAGCAGATCTCAAATAATCTTACTTGTCTCGACTTCTTGGTTGTATTGCTTAACTAGATTAGTCGATGCATCAGCTGAAGGGTTAATTTGCATGTTCTCTTTCTCAAGATCAATGGAGTTCTTAGGTATCATTCCCATTCTTTGACAAGCAAAAAAAGTAGAGTTTGTAAGTCCTTGACCTCGACCCTTTCCTACGTAACATGGAGAAAACAAATCATATTTCCAATACTTTAGAATATTCATTTTAAAGCTCGAGGTGTGAACATATGAATACATGTTTCAGCAAAATCATGCATGTTTCATTATCTTCTTTAACTAGGCAGTAATTAAAAAATAAGTAATTTAAAGAGAATTGGTCCTGAAGTGTTTGCATTTTACTATCGACATATCTTTGACTAGGCAAAGAGTTAAATATTTCAAGAGTGTTGAAGACTACACTGGATATGATAATAAAGAACACTAGAAGAAGTTTACGAAGGAAGTGATCCTTGCTCTTTGGGGAGCTACGATGTACTACATCCGGAAAGCAAGGAACTGAAAATAGTTCAAAAGTATTACAGACAAACTTGAATTTTTATTTTAAAACATAGCAGATCTCAAATAATCTTACTTGTCTCGACTTATTGGTTGTATTGCTTAACGAGATTAGTCGATGCATGAGCTGAAGGTTAATTTGCATGTTCTCTTTCTCAAGATCAATGGAGTTCTTACGTATCATTCCCATTCCTTGACAAGCAAAAAAAGTAGAGTTTGTAAGTCCTTGAGCTCGACCCTTTCCTACATAACATGGAGAAAACAAATCATATTACCAATACTTTAGAATATTCATTTTAAAGCTTGAGGTGTGAACATATGAATACATGTTTCAACGAAATCAAGCATGTTTCATTGTCTTCTTTAACTAGGCAGTAATTAAAAAGTACTTTAAAGAGAAGTCATCCTGAAGTGTTCGCTTTTGACTATTGACACTTCTTTGACTAGGCAGAGAGTTAATATTTCAAGAGTATTGAAGACTACACTGGATATCATTAGAAAGAAACACTAGAAGAAGTTTAAGATGGAAGTGATCGTTGCTCTTTGGGGAGCTACGATGTACTACATCCGGAAAGCAAGGAACTGAAAATAGTTCAAAAGTATTAAAGACAAACTTGTATTTTTATTTGAAAACATAGCAGATTTCAAAACATCTTACTTGTCTCGACTTCTTGGCTGTGAACAAGATTAGTCGATGCATGAGCTAAAAGGTTAATTTGTATGTTCTCTTTGTCAAGATCAATGGAGTTCTTAGGTATCGTTCCCATTCCTTGACTAGTAAACAAATGGAGTTTGTAAGTCCTTGTCCTCGACCCTTTCCTACATAACATGGAGAAAACAAATCGTATTACCAATACTAGTTTTTCACTATCGACTCGCTTGAGGGCAAAAAAGTGATAAAAGTATGCTTCATTTTGCTTCTCCTTTTAAGCAACAAAGCACATGATCGTAACAACCTGATTTAGCACTTAAGTTTATACAACTGTGGTACCTAGTCATTTTAATATTAAATACATAATATGTTCTTAAACAAAGCTCTCTTTATCTCATATGTTAAGACTTTCTTAAATCACAAATAAAAGAACAAAAAGATGGTTCTAAAGTAAAAGAATACAAAATGAGCTATTAATATCAATTCTTAAAAGTATACTTAAAATATCTTACTTGTTTCAATTTCTTGGATGCACTGATTAACCAGATCAATAGATTGAGAAACAAAACTCTTAGTTGGCATATTTCTTCTCTCAGCCAAAGATTTAAGCCCTCGTCCTCGCCCCTTTCAAATAGCACCAGGCGCGACAAATGTATATCTAATAGTACTATTCATAGATGAGTCAGCCTCATTTTCAGTCTTCAATGGTTTCATCTTGAACCTGTAAAAAGAGCAAAAAGTAAAAAATAACAAGAACAAATGTGCGATAAAGTCGGAATAAAAGAAATTATGCCATCGTAAAGTGCAACAGTGAATATATTAATTCATAAAAACATACTTCACCTCATTAGTTATTTTCCGTTTCTTTTGTGAAGGACTTCCTAACTCTACAATATCATCCATTTGTTCCACAGTCTCATAGGAATCATGAGGTTGAGTCTTCCTCACTACTTGCCAACCTTTGTTGGAATTATCATTAGCATAAAACACTTGAGATGCTTGATCCGCTAAAACAAATGGCTCATTTGTTTTCAAGTATCTATCCGGATTAACACTCACAAAATCATACTCATCTTTTTTGACTCCTTTTCTTTTATCATACACATCAAACCAATTACAGCGAAATAAAATCACTCTTGTATCCATGAAAAATTGCAACTCAATCACATCTGTTAAAACGCCATAGTAATCAAGGTTCTCAGTATCTTTATCATTCTCACCCTATACAGCGACACAACAATTTTGAGTCCTTAACTTTTTATCATAATCTTCTACATGAAATCTATATCCATTAATAATCTAACCAGTAGAATGCGTCGAATATTAGGTAGGACCGCGTGAAAGCGAGAGCAGATCATCCATGATACTACTACCATCATCTTTATGCAATTGTGCAACCTATCATCAAGATTAGGATGATTACTTTAGACTGAGTATTACAATATTATAATATAAAATTTTATGCTTAAATATTACTCACCCTATCTTTAAACGACTCAATAAATTGTCGATTCCATTCTACATCAGACAAGTGGCGAGCATTCTCATGAGTTTGTGCAATCTCTCTAAAAAATTGAAGTGAATCATAAATTTCATATAAAAAAGAAATAACCCTACGGAAATAATAATGAGAAGATACGAAAAAACTCTCAATACTCGAGATATGGTAAGACTTCATCACAATTCTTCAGTATGTATATATGTGCTTGTTCTAATTCATCTGCTTCAAGCTCAAATGGAGTTTTAGCTCCAAGAATTTTTCCGGGTTGACAAAATAGTGATAAACCTCCATTAGATTGCTTTAAACCCCCATCATAATTTCGTTCAGGCCGATTAAATCTTGTGTCAATTCTATGTAGATACCTTGAACATAAGGGCATACATTCATTTGCAATGTAGTAGCTCTCTACAATAGAACCTTCAGGACATTCCCTATTACCAATGAGAGATTTTAGAAAATATAACCATCGTTCCACAGGATACATCCATCGATAATGAATCGGTCCAGCAATCTTAGCTTCACTAGCTAAATGAATAGGTAAGTGAACCATGACATCAAAAAATGAAGGAGGAAAGACCTTATCTAACTTGCAAAGTGTAATGGGAATTTGCGCTTCAATATGTTCCAAGTTATCAATTCTCAACTCTTTTGATCCAAGCACACTAAAAAATAAAGATAACTTAATAAGTGGTTCACATACTTCTTTTGACAACATACCACGAAGTGCAAGAGGGAGTAGATGTTGCAGAAGAACATGACAATCATGACTTTTCAACCCAGATATCTTATGATCTTTCAACTTCACACATTGAGAAATATTAGATGAAAATCCATCAGGAACCTTTAGATTCATTAAGAAAAGGCATAACTTGTGCTTATCTTCGGGAGATAATGTGTAGCATGCAGTTGGAACTTCAATTTTCTCCCCCTTTTTGATAGGGTGCAATTACGGCCTAATGTCCATTTCTTG
Source organism: Solanum appendiculatum (assembly GCA_018342035.1). NCBI lineage: Eukaryota > Viridiplantae > Streptophyta > Magnoliopsida > Solanales > Solanaceae > Solanum > Solanum appendiculatum. The sequence continues at coordinate 213,888 of JAGDQO010002427.1, read as the reverse complement.
CAAGTCTAACCGAGGTTATTGTGTCCTTGGTCTTTCCTTTGACATTCATGATTGTCCCCATGATATTATCACATATATTTTTTTCAATATGCATAACATCCAAATTATGTCGGAACAAGAGACTCTTCCAATATGGAAGTTCAAAAAAGATACTTTTTTTGTTCCAATTATCCTTTCGATTTTCATGTGATATCTTCTTCCTTTTCTTTGGATCCTTTGATAAATGTAGCCCTTCAAGATCTTGCCCTTGATTGTGTATCTCAATACCAGAAAGCATTTGTGGCGGGGGCCTTTTCTCCTCTGTACCATCAAAAGACTTCTTCTCATTCCTCCATTTATGATTATGAGGAAGGTAACGTCGATGCCCCATATAACATTGCTTCTTACCATTAGCCAATCGAGTTGATGAAGTGTCTTTATTGCAACATGGACATGCAAATTTTCCTTTTGTACTCCATCCAGATAAATTTCCAAATGCTGGAAAGTAATTGATGGTCCACAACAAAGAAGCATGCAACTTAAAATTCTTTTTAGCTGACGCATCATAGGTCTCAATACCAACATTCCACAATTCCATCAATTCTTCTATTAAAGGTTGAAGATATGTATCAATTGCATCTCCAGGGCCAATTGGACCAGGAATAAGCATTGACAAAATAAAATTTTCTTGTTTCATGCACAACCAAGGTGGGAAATTATAATGAATAAGCACTACAGGCCAAATACTATGTGAGGTTTTTGAATTCCGAAATGGCTGAAATCCATCACTAGCAAGTCCAAGTCGAACATTACGAGGCTCGACCGCAAAGGAAGGATGAAGTTCATCAAATGACTTCCATGCCATTGAATCAATTGGGTGCCTCATTATTCCATCATCAACTCTTTCATCCTTATGCCATGTCATAAGAGTAGATGTCTTTGTAGACATAAACAACCTCTGAAGTCTAGGGTTTAAAGGAAAATAGCGTAAACTCTTTGATTCTATCTCTTTTCCTTTTTTATTCCTTGTTTCCCCGCTATGTGTAAATATCTTCCATCTGGACGCCCCAAAAACTTTGCAAGAATCAAGTTGCCTATCCTCTTTCCAGTATAACATGCAATCATTAGTACAAGCATCAATCTTGTTGTAAGAAAGCCTGAGTTCTTGAATTATCTTCTTTGCCTCATAATATGAGTTTGGCAATTCGGCGCCATCAGGCAACAACTCTTCTTTCAACATTTTCAATAACATTGTAAATGACGCATTACTCCAAAGACCCATACTTTTGATGTGAAGCAATTTAACCAAAGAGGAAAGCTCTGAAGCTTGGGAATTTTTATATAGTGGCTGCTCGAAATCCTTCAATAGGTTGTAAAAAAATTTTGCTTCAACATTTGGTTCCTCCTCAAGTAAATCATCACCATCAATGTGTGTAGTTTCTCTATCAAGATTAGGATATAAATCTCTTAACAGTTCTTCTACTTCATCCTCACTCTCACATTTTTCTATTTTATCACCATCTTCAGATTCAGATTCTGACAATGGCTCACCCAAACATTTGCCATGGTGATACCAAAAAGTATAATTCTTAATTATTCAATATACTTGCAAATGTGTCTCAACTATTTTACGAGTTTCAAGAATTGTATTGCAACATTTGACACATGGACATCGTATTTCATATTCTTCTCTTGTTTTTTGAAAAGCATAATCCAAAAACTTTTGCACGCCTACTAAATAGGTTTCATCGAGCCGATGGTCAACTAGTTGCATCCATTGCTTACTAGGAGTCATAACCTTGAAAAGTGATTAAAAAAGATAAAGGATAAGAAAAATACTAAGATCCATACATCTTGTTATAATTAGATGCACAAAAAAGAAATGTGTATCATGATTGATACACCACTGGTTAAAACGTACACTATTTGTCTAAAGGAATTATTCATAGTGTTTCATGTAACTCATCTTAAGATAAGATAAGATTGAGTATCTAATTATCTGATAGGGATGCTTATTGTACAGTTAACTCAAATCACTTGTGACTTTTTTGATTAAAAAAATGAATGAAATACAATTCTTTGACCAAAAGAATAATCAGATTGCAGCATGAAACATATAAGATTACTTATTCTAAAACACGTAATCTTCTATAGCTTTGTGCTTACACAAAATAGTCGCTTGTGATTAAAAAAATTCTTGATGGTAGTCGCTTTTGATTAAAAAATCTTGACTCATTAACTAGCTTCTCCTAATAGTTAAGGATGACTTAGTCGCATCCTCAAGCTAATACATAAAGAAGAATCAAGAAAACTAGTAATTGCAACTATATGTTACATTACTATATGTCCAAACTCCAGAACAATACAATTTCCCTCACTAAATCATAATAGAGGTAAATATTTATTTAACCTTGAGCATGAAGTTTAAATTCATACATATCGACTTATAGTTATGCAGCTGTGGAAAGAAATCTACAAGTTTACAGTGGTACCTTGATGCCTAATATTTAGCAAAATTGTAGGCTCAACTGGAAAGGACTTGATTTGGGTGAAATACATTCATCTAATACTCTTGAATATACTATATTTTTAGGTGACTTAGCAGCTAATATCACAGATTACATGCTTAAGGAGATATTCAGGGTCAATTATCCCTCAATCAATGGAGCTAAGGTTGTAACAGATAGGGAAACATGGCAAATAACGGGTTATCAGTTTGTTAGATTTGGTGATGAAAGTGAGCAGTTGCGCACTATAACAGAGATGAATGGAAAGTTTTGCTCCACTAGGCATATACACAATAGTTCTACAGCTAACAAGATCAAGAATGTGGTAGGCCATATGCAAGCTTCATATCAAATTACTTTAACTCAAAATGAGGACGACCCCTAGTAATATGACTATTTTCATGGGAAACTTTGATTCCAATGTAATAAATGATCAGCTCAGGCACGTTTTATGAAACTACAGATAAATACTTCATGTAAAAATAACATTAGGCAATCGTTGTCGTTTTGTTCAATTTACTCACAGAAGTTGTGATCCAAATCAGTTGAGTATACTCCAGAATAGAGCCATTATGCATACTGATCATGAAAAGTTAGTTTTTTCAAATTTGATATGCACTGTATGTGAAATATGAATCTACACACATAATACACTTTAGAAAATCAAATTATTTATTAGAAATTTCAATCCAATAATCTTCTCACAGATTGTATAATAGAAAATAGACCAGATTATGAACCTATTTAATGTTTAAAAAAGGAATAACAAAAAGAGTAACATAACTACAACAAGAAAAAACGCTATCAGTAAAACTTATGGAAGAAACACAACAACTCGACCGGAAAAGGAACAAACCTGGAATTCAGTTTCGAGCAAAGCTGGGATGGTATTCTATTTTGAGCAGAGCAACAACAACACAAGGAAGAAGACACGATTAGGGCATAGGTACGTGAAAATTAAGCAGAGACACTGTGAGTTTAGGGCAGAGCGACGGCCTTGATGAGTTGCAGAGGCGATATTAAGACCTTAAACTAGGGCAACTTTCAGGACGGGCTGCTATATTTTGAGAAAACAGATCGATATTGGGTCTTTTAATTTTTCATGACCTTATTCTGCAGTATAAAAATTTTAGCGCCTAAATTTTTGTTAAAAATTTAAGTTTATATTGTTTTAGTATTTTTTTAGTATAAAATAGCCCATAAATTTTTGTTAAGAATGAAAGTTTTTTAAAATATATTTTTTGTATAAAATATGGCGGAACTTTATCCCGCTAAAGCTTTCAATGGAATTTGGGACAACCAAATTAGTTCTATAAGGAATAGATTTAATACCGTCTCAATAAAATAAACAAATAAGGACCGAAATATAATCGTGTCCCAATAGATATACTTTTAGAGACAAGATTATTTACTCATCCCTAAATGTTGGTCTTAAATAAGGCTTTTTCTTGTAGTGATAGTTCATCATGCTCATAATTTGCAAATCCTGGGGTTCACGTAGGTTCATGGGAATCTCTCTTAATTCATGCAATTCAATGCAAACTCATGCTTAGAAAGCCATACATAGGTCAATTTGACCATAATTGAAGGAACCCACATAATAGAGTAAAACCATAGTTTTTGTTTGAACATGCTTACTTTCATAAAACCATCACTAGGTCATTCATAATCTTATTCATGAAAAGTCTTAGCTTAAGAATAATAATTCATGCATGGATTCATAGAGATTTCACATAATTCATCACTTCATAATTCAACCCACCAACAAAGCATAATTTTTGAAATTGGGAGAAATTTGCTTGGGTTCATCCAATTTCTACATCAAATCATATAAATCACACTAATTCGTGCACTAAATTACTATATCATGCTAGATCGTGCACTAGGAATCATAAAATCAACAATTGGAAATCATAATTGAAGAATCCATAAAAATTGATCAAAACCCTAACTTAATTTGGGGAATTTGAACCTTGAAAATTGAGGAGGACTAGGGACGCATTGGAGGAAAAGGCTCCAATGGTGAATGCTAACATACCTCAACAAAGCCCATAAGAAGTTGTTAGAAATCAATGGCCTTTAATGGAGGATCCTAGCCCTTCTTCTCCCTTGAAAATTGAGAGGACTTTTCTAGAGAGAGAAATATTTGAGAGAGGGGAAATTTGGGAATGATTTAGAATGAGTAAAATTAGGCTTAGGAAGGTTATATAGGGTCTGAGTTAAGGGCATAACCGTCTTTGATTAGGAATTAGATATATAGGAAAAGACCAAAAATTCCTTAATTAATAACTGTCGGGACCCATCGACGGTCGGGACCTACGGTCCGTAAGTCATCCGATGAACCGTTCTTTTCCTTCGTCGATTGGTTCAGAGACTGTCAACCTAGGCCTTCCAACAACGACACCCATGTACGGCTCGTGGTCCCAACAATGGGTCGTTCGGTTGCTTCGTAGGTTAAGGTTCTGAAAATTGGCATCCTCAGGACATTCAGTGGCCAACTACGGTCTGTCCTTTCTTCTACGGTCCGTAGGTGGCCTCCGTCACTAGCACCAGAACCCAGAAAAAAAATATCAAAAATTTTCCACCCTTAAATCCGGGGTATTACATTATCTCCCCCTTAGGAACATTGGTCCTCGAATTAGAATCAAGACATCATAAGGAGGGTAAGAACAAGAACTAAGAACCCAACCTAGAATGCAATCACATAAATGCACATATCCGAGGAGGAAACATTTAGTCCAAGCTAAAGCATGTTCAATACATCATTTCATGAAGACTTCATGCAACTCATATTCAAAGGACATAATCATAGAGAAATCAATCAAGTTAACTCATTTGCACAACATTTAGACTCTTCATTAACATGCATAAATGAGGAATCATGAGAATATCTAAGACACATGAGACCAAAAGAATGAACCATGAGGAACTAGATACCTCAAGCTAGAGTAGGATCGGAGGAAAAGAGATGAGAATATCAGGATATCATATCTGCCTCGGCCTCCCAAGTAGTACCCTCAACTAATTGATTTCTCCAAAGAACCTTCAGGGAAGAAACTTCTTTATTCTTTAGCTTTCGGACTTGCCGGTCTAAAATCTCAACCGAAACTTCTTCATAGGAAAGACTATCCTCTATGCCAAGATTCTCCAATGGCACTATAGATGTCCGATCACCAATATATTTCTTCAACAATGAGACATGGAAAATCGGATGTACCGATGCCAAATCATTAGGCAAATCAAGTTGATAAGCAACGTTACCAACACATCTCAAAATTTGATATGGGCCTACATAACGGGAACTTAGTTTCCCTTTCTTCCCAAATCTCATTACACCCTTCATGGGTGAAATTTTCAAGTAAACCCAATCATTTACATCAAATTCTAAATCTCTCCATCTTAACATCGGCAGAGGACTTTTGTCGACTTTGGGCCGTTTTCAACCTTTTTCTAATAAGTAAAACTTTCTCCATAGCCTAATGCACCAACTCGGGTCCTATCAAAGAACCTTCTCCAACTTCGAACCAACCTATAGGAGATCTACACTTCCTACCATAGAGAGCTTCAAACGGAGACATGCCAATACTTGAATGGTAGCTATCGTTATAAGCAAACTCAATTAAAGGCAAATGATCATTCCAGTTACCCGTGAAATCAATTACACACGCTCTCAACATATCTTCCAAAGTTTGAATAGTATGCTCCGCTTGCCCATCGATTTGAGGATGAAAGGCTGTACTAAGCTTAACACGAGTACCAAGACCCTTTTGGAATGATTTCCAAAATTGAGAGATAAATTGTGCACCACGATCGGAGATAATCGATAAAGGCACTCCATGCAACCTAACCATATTTCTCAAGTACCACTTAGCATAATCCTCCGCCTAATAAGAAACTTTGACGGGTATGAAATTGGCTGATTTAGTCATACGATCCACAATAACCCAAATAGAATCATATTGGCACTGGGTGCGTGGTAAACCGACAATGAAGTCCATATTCACATCTTCCCACTTCCAAGTAGGAATACTAATATCTTTGGTCAAACCTCCCGGCTTTTGGTGCTCAACTTTCACTTGCTGACAATTAGGACATTTAGCCACAAACTCCGCAATATCCTTCTTCATCCCACTCCACCAATAAACCTCCCACAAATCATGGTACATCTTGGTAGCTCCCGGGTGAATGGAATATCGAGAACTATGGGCTTTTGATAAAAATTTTCCTCTTAAGTCATTTACGTTGGGAACACACAACCGATCTTGATATCGAAGCACACCATCTCCGCCTTGGGAGAAAGTCTCAACGGAATTTTTGAGCACTGCTTCCTTCAACTCGACCAAGTTAGGATCAAGATCTTGTTTAGCCTTCACTTTATGCACAAAGGATGATTAGGAACCATTATGGACCATAACACCTCCTTTAGTGGAATCAACCAACCGAACACCCAAGCGGGCCAACCTATGAACATCGCGAACCAACTCTTTCTTACCATCCTCAATATGAGCAACACTACCCATAGATAACCGACTAAGAGCATCCACCACCACATTAGCCTTGCCGAGGTGATAGAGGACACTCATGTCATAGTCTTTTCACAACTCAAGTCACCTCTTTTGGCGAAGATTTAGGTCTTTTTGCTTAAACACATAGCGCAAACTCTTATGATCGATGAAGACGTCAACATGCACACTATACAAATAATGCCTCCAAATCTGTAAACCAAACACAACAGCTACTAATTCCAAATAATGAGTAGGATAGTTCTTTTCATGTACCTTGAGTTGCCTTGAAGCATAAGCAATAACTTTTCAATTTTGCATAAGAACAGATCCTAGCCCAAGTCTCAAGGCATCACAATAAACCACAAAACCATCAAATTCTTTCAGTAGAGTCAATATCAGAGCTGAAGTAAGTCTGTCTTTGAATTCTTGAAAACTCTACTCACACTCTTTAGAGCAGGTGAACCTAACCTTCTTTTGAGTCAAAGTCATCAATGGAGAAGAAATAAAAAAAACCCTTCAACAAACCTCCTATAATAACCGGCTAGACCCAAGAAACTACGAATATCCGAAGTTGATAGAGGCCTAGGCCAATTTCTAACCACATTCGTCTTTTTAGGATCTACTTCAATCCCTTTACCGGAGAAAATGTGACCAAGAAAAGCCGCAGATCTCAGCCAAAACTCACACTTACTAAACTTTGCAAAGAGTTGTTGGTCCTTGAGGACTTGCAACAAAATCCTCAAATGATCGGCATGCTCACCCTCACTCCTTGAGTAAATCAATATATCATCAATAAACACAATCACAAACATATCAAGATATTGTCTAAACACCCTATTCATCAAGTCCATAAATGCGACCGGAGCATTTTTCAACCCAAATGACATCACTAGGAATTCATAATGGCCATATCTAGTCCAGAAAGCCATTTTCGGAATATCACCTTCCTTTTCTCTCAATTGGTGATAGCCCGAATGAAGGTCGATCTTAGAGAAGTAACTAGCCCCTTGAAGTTGATCAAACAAGTCATATATTCTTGGAAGAGGATACTTATTCTTAATAGTAACCTTATTCAGTTGGCGGTAGTCAATGCACATACGAAGTGAATCATCTTTCTTTCTTACAAACAAGACCGGAGCACCCCATGGAGAAATACTTGGTCGGATGAAGCCCTTATCCAAGAAGTCTTTCAATTGCTCCTTTAGTTCCTTAAATTCCTCTGGAGCCATTCTATAAGGAGGGATAAAGATAGGTTGCGTATCTGGGAGAAGGTCAATACCGAAGTCTATATCCCTTTCGGGAGGAATACAAGGTAAATCATCGGAAACACTTCTAGAAACTCATTAACAACGGGGACCGACTTAAGAGTAGGGATTTCGGAATCTATATCCCTCACCCTAACAAGATGGTATATGCAACCCTTAGAAATCATCTTTCAATCTTAGCAAGAAACAAATTGACCTCTAACCATGGAATTTCCCCCCTTCCACTCTAGGATAGGCTCATTTAGAAATTGAAACTTGACTATTTTGATCCTACAATCAATAGAAGCATAACAAGAATGCAGTAAATCCATCCCAAGAATAACATCAAAATCTAACATATCAAGCTCTACAAGATCAACATAGGTGACTTTATGAGATAAAGAGACGGGCCAATTTCTTTATACTCTGTTAGCCACAATAGACATACCAATCGGAGTAGAAACATGAAAAGATCTAGCAACACATCCAGAACAACATCAAACCTCATAGCCACATCTGGCGTCACAAAAGACAAGGTAGCACCGGGATCAAGCAAAGAATAAAAATCAAAGTGAAAGACTTTCAACATAGCGGTAACCACATCAGGAGAACCCTCTTGCTCATGACGAGCCTAAAGTGCATAAAACCGGTTTTGCTTTAGATTTCCACTAGAACTTGATGGATTTTGAGGTTGAGTGTGTCGATGGTTATCCCCTTCATTCTTAGACACTAAGGGGCAATCCCGTATCTTGTGATCCATCTTGCCATAACAAAAGGATGCATTAGAATGAGCTAGACACTTGCCCTCATGCTTTTTCCAGCACTTAGCACAAGTAGTCTATGAAGAGCCACCACCATTCCCTCCTTAAGGCCTAGGGTTAGACAACTTATCTTTGTTGAACTTGGGAGGAGCATTGGAGGAACCTTGACCGAAAAACCTTTATCGAAATCTAGGACGACCATGTCCATTGGTCTTTGAATGTGGAAAGTTACCATCACCGGTCCTAGCCCTCTTTGTCTCTCTAGACCTTTCTTTGAGATTTTCCTCTTCTATTTGTTGAGCATACACCATGAGGCAATAAATGTCCATGTCATTGACAAGCATAGCTGTGCGGCACTCTTTAACCAACATTTCTGACACTCCCGAGACAAACTTACTCATTCTTACCCTAGGATTGGCAACTATGGAAGGAGCATATCGGGATAATTGGGTGAATTTCAAAGCATACTCTTTCAAACTAGTGCTTCCTTGATAAAGGTTGATAAATTCAAGCACCCTTGCCTCCCTCATCTCAAGGGCAAAAAACCTATCAAGGAAAGCAACATTGAATTTCTCCCAATCAAGAGGACCCTCATTAACCACCCTCTCACTCTTCCATTGGTTAAACCAAACTTGAGCAACACCCTTGAGTTGATAAGCGGCCAACTCTGCCTTTTCCTCTGGTGTTACATCCACGATCATTAATACCTTGTACACTTCATCTATAAATTCTTAGGAATCTTCCTCCACCTTAGAACATGAAATTCTGGAGGGTTCATCCTTGTGAAGTCTCTTACCCTAGATGCCACCGTACCCACATTTGGGTTCACGAGAGCCACAACCTCTCTATTGGCTTGAGCCATCACGACTTGGGTCAACACTTGAAAAACAGCGCTAAACTCCGCATTAGATACTTTTTCGGCCAAAGGGTCGACCGAAACTTATGGAGCTTGAGGAAGAGCTTGTTGATCATCATTTTCTCCTACATTTCTTCTAGCATAAGCTCTTCAGATAGCCATATCCTGAAACGCATAGGATAGAGATTAGGAGAGAGACATATAGAGTTAAACTCTATGGCACGACTTAGGAGTAATGAAAGAAGTGAAGTTTCTTAAACGTCTTATAGCCTCCCATTCATAAATGTGGCACGCTTCACACTCATGAACAAGACTCTACTCGATGCGGTTTATGAGACATCCTAGGATCATTCTAAAACCTTGCGCTCTGAATACCTAGTTTGTCACGACCAAAGGTACCTCCTAGACGTGACATAGCGTACAAGACCCCGAAAGGCCTCATACAAGCCACTTAACATACATACATACAAGATCATAGAGATTAAGAGTTCAAATGACAATATCATATCAAAGATTTTAAGAAAACTAGCGGAAGTCTACATCTCATGTCTCAAGCCAATCTAAACATAAGAAGAGAAATGAGGTTTTGGACGTAACCCAATACAATGTCAAAAGAAAGGACATAAAAGTAAGAAACAACTAGGCTATGTCCTCGAATGGATGAGGACTCGCCAAGTCTTCACAATTCTTCTATTAAGCTCTAGCTACGAGTGGATGGAGAATCGCCATGCCCTACATCAACAAATCAATGTAGGCAAGAGTATGTGTTAGTACAATCAAGTACCAAGTATGATAGCAATGCACGAAATAATTTAAAACATGCTAAAACGGGACAATTTCATAATATGCAATGACCAAGACAAACATGATAAAGGTTATAAAACATAAAATATAAATCATGCTCAAAGCAAGCTAAACATCTTTACTTCACTTGAGACACATCATAACAACACTTTTGTTCATTAGTTGTGGGGAATAGCCTTAGTCGACATATAAGACCATGTGAGATATCATGTGGAATCCGGTGTATAACCCCACACTGATAGGGCCATCCTACTTGCCAAGGTAGGACCCTTCACTTAACATGTAGCTTACGTGGATCCACTAGCTAGTGTCTATCAAAGACCATCATCCTATGGTGGCACATAGTTTATGGGACATGGGTAATCGCCACTTGTCCACTCGGTGCTAAGCATAATTCCCACAGATTAGACACAGTTCAATTATCGTAAGTAGACATGGGTAGTCGCCTCTTGTCTATCATTAGTCATAAGTTCATCATTAGTAGACATGGGTGATCGCCTCCTGTCTACATTAGGGTACATGGGTAATCGCATCTTGTCCCTTCATTAGAATAGCTCCTTAGTCATCAATTCAAGGTTAGTTGAGCATTCCCTTCAATAAGTTATGAATTATTACGTGGGAGAAAACCGTTCACATTCAACAACATCATCATCATATCATATGCTTTAGTACTTCAATCTCAAAGCATCCTTAATTCATCATTGACTTTATATGAGACATGCATAATTTCATAAACTTCATCTTTACATAGTTCATCATGCTCATAATTTGCAAATCATGGGGTTCACATAGGTTCACTAGAATCTCTCTTAATTCATGCAATTCAATGCAAACTCATGCTTAGAAAGCAATAGATAGGTCAATTTGACCATAATTGAAGGAACCCACATAATAGAGTAAAATCATAGTTTTTGTTTGAACATGCTTACTTTCATAAAACCAACACTAGGTCACTCATAATCTTATTCATAAAAAGTCTTATCTTAAGAATCATAATTCATGGATGGATTCATAGAGATTTCACATAATTCATCACTTCATAATTCAACCCACCAACAAAGCATAATTTTCGAAATTGGCGGAAATTGGCATAGGTTCATCCAATTTCTACATCAAATCATATAAATTACGCTAATTTGTGCACTAAATTACTTTATCAGCTAGATCATGCACTAGGAATCATAAAATCAACAATTGGAAATCATAATGTAAAAACCCATAAGAATTGATCAAAACCCTAACTTAATTTGGGGAATAAGAACCTTGAACATTGAAGAGGACTAGGAATCCATAGGAGGAAAGGGATCCAATGGGGAATGCTAACATACCTCAACAAAGCCCACAAGAAGTTGTTAGAAATCAATGGTCTTTAATGGAGAATCCTAGCCCTTCTTCTTCCTTGAAAATTGAGAGGACTTTTCTAGAGAGAGAAATATTTGAGAGAGGGGAGATTTGGGAATGATTTAGAATGAGTAAAATTAGGCATTAGGAAGCTTATATAGGGTCTGAGTTAGGGCATAACCATCTTTGATTAGGAATTAGATATTTAGTGAAAAGACCAAAAAGTGCTTAATTAATAACTATCGGGACCCATCGACGGTCCGTAAATCGTCTGACTGACCGTCCTGTTCCTTCATCGATTGGTTCAGAGACTATCAACCTTGGCCTTCCAACGATGACACCCGTGTGCGGCTCGTAGTCGCAACGACTTTTCATCCGGTTGTTTCGTAGGTCAAGGTTCTGAAACTTTGCATCCTCAGGACTTTCAGTGGCCAACTACGGTTCCTACCTATGGTACATCCTTTCTTCAACGGTCCATCGTCACTGGCACCATAAACCCAGAAAAAAAGTATCAAAAATTTTCCACACTTAAATCTGGGGTATTACACTATATAAGTCTTTTATGCCTAAAATCTACCCATTCTAATCACTCTTAAAATTCCCCCAAAATCCCTCCAAAGATTTCCCTAAATATTTCTCTCTCTAAGGCTTAAAGAAGAAGGCTAGGGATTCAAGACAACTCTCCAATTCACCATTGATTATAGGCATTGAACTCCAAGGTATGATGGCTTTCACCTATGGTGTCCTTTCCTCCATAGGGTTCCTAGTTGTTTCAATTTTTACAAGTTAGAATTCTTCAATTGAAATTAGGATTTTCTTGAATCTCATAGGTTCCTTTCAACGTTGATCCAATTGAAGTGATTTATGACTTTTTATGCATGAATTGAGATAATTGAATGATTTTTAGATGAAATTATATGATACCATGCATAATTTATGACTTCTAAGCTATGATTCCATGATGAAGTTATGAATGATCAAAGGATGGATTTTATGAAGATATGCATGTGCAATTATGAAATTTATGATGATTTAAGATTTTCTTTGAGGGTGAAGCATTGTTGTTGTTGTTGTGAAAGGATTTCTCACACACTACTCAAAACATGATTTGTGAAAGGATTTTCTTACATGAAGGATTCATTGGGTTGAAAGGTTTTTTCAACTAAACTTGAACCAAGAACTAAGGAGCTATTCTAATTACCTTTAGCTTTGATTGGCTATTTTGATGTGTCTTCCAAGAATGAAAGGAGAAGATGTGATTACCCATGTCCCTAATGATAAGACAAGAAGCGATTATTCATGTCTAATAATGATAAGATAAGTTATGAATTATAATTTATCCGTGGGAACTATTCTTAGCACCGAGTGGGCAAGTGGAGATTACCCATGCCCTATAACTATGTGCCACCATAGGTTTGTCTTAAATAGACATTAGCTAGGGGATCCACTTAAGCTAGAAGTTATGGTTCTTACCTTGGTAAGTAAGGACACCTCTTTACGGTGTGGGGTAGACACCGGATTCAATGTTATAGCTCACATGGTCTATGTCGGTTAAGGCTCACTTCCCACATAATGAACCAAGGTTACTTCCTAAAAGATATTTCAAGCATGGTTGTTATAAGATGATTTCCTTGCATTGACTATGGTTTTAACTCATGTTTTCCATCATGTTATCTTATGATTTAACTTGATCATTTCATCTTATGTATAACTCCTTTCAGCATGATTTTATAACATCTATGCATAATTGTCATACATGGTACATTCCATGTACTAACGCATACTGTTGCCTACATTGTTTCACTAATGTAGGGCGTGACGACTCCTCAACTTCCACTCATGGCTAGATTGTCGTACTTGTGATTAAGAAAACTTGGTGAGTCCTCACACTTCAAGGACAATGCCACATTTATAGTTTTATGTCATTTTAATTTAGAACTTGTATGGGTTACGTCTCAATTTCATTCTATTGATGTATTAGTTGGCTTTGAGACTATATTAGACTTTCGTTACTTTTGTTAACTCTTGATAATATGAAATTTTCTTTTGGACTCTTAACTACTATTATCTTGTATGATGTATGCTAAGTGGCTTTTATGAGGTCTTTCGGGGTCTTATACACCATGTCACGTCTAGGGAGTACTTTAGGGTGTGACATTAATACCTCAATGTAGAATAGAAACTGAGGGAAAAAGATGAGGACACTTGGAAATCATATTGGCTTCGACCTCCCAAGTAGCACCCTCAACTACTTGATTCCTCCATAGAACTTTAACCAAAGCAACTTCTTTGTTTCTCAACTTCCGGACTTGAAGATCCAAGATTTATACCAGAACCTCTTCATAAGAAAGACTTAACTCCCACACTCTTCAATGGCACAATAGTCGTAGGATCACCAACACACCTTTTCAATTATGAGATATGGAACACCGGATGCACTGATGCAAAATCAGAGGGAAAATCTAATTCATAGGCCACCTTGTCAAAATGCCTCTAAATCTTATATGGGCCTATATACATAATAGAGACTAAGGCTTCATTTCTTTACAAATCTCATCACACCCTTCATAGGTGAAATTTTATAGTAAACCTAATCATCAATATCAAATTTAAGCTCTCTTCTTCTAACATCAGCATAAGACTTTTGTCCACTTTGAGACATTTTCAACCTTTCTCTAATAAGTCAAACTTCTCCATAGCCTCATGAATCAGCTCGGGCCCTATCAAAGCGACCTCACAAACTTCAAACCAACAAATAGAAGACCTACACCTCCTACCATAGAGAGCCTCAAATGGAGCCATTTGGATACTTGAGTGGTAACTATTATCATAAGCAACATTGATCAAAGACAAGTGATCATCCCAATCACACAAGCTCTCAACATGTCTTCCAAAGTCTTAATAGTACACTCGACTTGACCATCGGTCATAGGATAAAAAGTCATACTAAGCTTCACTTCAGTACCAAGACCATTTTGAAATGACCTCTGAAATTAAGATGTAACCTAAGTACCCCTGTCGGCAATAATGGATAAAGGCACCCCATGCAACTTCACCATTTCCCAAATATAAAGTCTAGCTTAGTCTTCAGCTGAAAATGAAGTCTTCACTAAAAGAAAAGGAGCTGACTTAGTCATTCGATCCACAATAACCCAAATTGAATCAAACTGCCAACGACTACAATGTAAGCCCGTAATGAAGTCCGTATTCAAATCTTCCCACTTTCAAGTAGGAATGTTAATGTCTTAAGCCAAACCTCTAGATTTTTGATACTCAACTTTCACTTGTTGACAATTAGGACACTTGGTCATAAATTCTGCAATATTTTTCTTATTCTCATTCCACCAATTGACCTCCCACAAGTCACGGTACATCTTTGTGGCACCCGGGTGAATATAAAATCGAGAACTGTGAACTTCCGCCAAAAGTTGATGACTAAACACCTAAACATTCGGAACACATAATAAACCTTGGTAATGAAGCACATCATCTCCCTCTTGGGAGAAAGCCTAAATGACTTTTTCGTAAATCACTTTTTTTAACTCAACCATAGTCGGATCAAGATCTTGCTTAGACTTCACTTTAGAAACAAGAGACGATTTTGAACCACTCTTATATGACCCCACCATCCTCAGAATCAACCAAGCGAACACTCAATCGAGCTAGTCTATGAACATCTCGGACTAACTCCTTTTTACCATCCTCGATGTGAGTAACACTACTCATCGACAGTCAGCTAAGAGAATCGACAACCACATTTTCCTTACCCTGTAACACCTCGGAAGTTGGAAAGATGAGAAAGGAAAGAAAAATGCAGAAATTCTCTAAAATAGTTGTTTATGAAATAGACCTACGAACGGTAGGAATTCTAACGAGTCCTAGGAATAAATTTATAGGACCTAGAATAGAGTTTTGGTAAATTAAGTGTCTGAAGTTTGACCTACGAATGAACAAGAATAACCGTAGGAAAAATGAGGATTCACAGATTTCTTCCGTAGAATAGTTCCAGACATAGTGAAATTTGGGTTAAAGTTGAGTTCTACGGTTTGGGTCTACGGACCGTAGAAAGTTCTACGGGCCATAGCAAGGTATCTTCGAAGTTGGATGGATTTTTAAGGTTCCGAAAGTTTTGTCTATGGTTGACCAGTACAGTCCATAGAAAGTTCTACTAACCGTAGGTCGGTTCCATAGATTGGGTCCGATAATTATTTTTAAAGGGTATTTGGGTCTTTTTATACATTCTTGAAGCCTAAGCTATGTCGTACCCTCATTCCTAGACCTATATAAGGTTTTTAGGTCCTAAAACTACCCACTTTAAACTCATTCCCAAATTCTAACCAAATTCATCCTCCCCAATTTCCCTATCAAACTCAAGGAAGAAGAAGAGGGATTCTAGGGTTCTTCAAGTTCAAGTCTCTTTTCTTCATCAATTGCTTAGGGCCTCCAGATCAAGGTATGTAGGGAGTTCATCAATGGGTTCCATTCACCCATTGAGTCCCCAAAGGTTCTCCAATTCTCCAATTCCATTTCCCTACATTGGTTAGGTTTTCACTAAATTCCTCATGGGTTCTATTTATACGGATTTAAATTGTTTGATTTTGATTATATTATGATTATTTAGATTCAATTACATGTTTTTCATTAAATTTCATATGAACCCATGCATTGATCATGATTTTAGCTATGAACCTTAATTTGCATGAAATTGAAGAAAAGTTATGAATCCATGAATGATGTTTTTATGAACTTATGCATGATTTATTGTAACACCTTGGATTTGAAAAGAAGGAAAATTTCAAGTTTTTCAGAACTGATGGAAGCCACCTACGGACCGTAGGTTGACTTACGGGTTGTAGGCAGGAACCATAGATGGCAAGTAAAATATTTTCAAAAATGTCAAGTTTCTAAACCCTTTCTACCACTCAACAGGACGGTCCATCATTTCTTTTACAGACCGTAGGTAGGTCTTTCCTAGACTTAGTTAAATTTTAAAGCCTTAAGTTGGGATTTACGATTGCCATGTATGGTCTGTCAGTGGACCTATGAACCGTACATAGGTCCCGTCATTTGAAGTCTAAATTTATGGTCTCTGAATCTTTCTATGATTGGCTAGACGGTCTGTAGAAGGATCTACGGACCGTAGGTCCCAATAATAGATGGAGGTCCGACAGTTATTTTTTAAGGGATTTTTGGTCTTTACCCTAATTGATTTATACTTAATCTAAGGCGGTTTAGTCCTAGTCCTAGAACCTATATAAGTCTTCAAAGCCTAAATTCTACCCTTTCTAATCAGTCTTCAAATTTTCCCAAATTCCTCCAAAGATTTTCCTAAATATTTCTCTATCTAAAGCTTGAAGAAGAAGGCTAGCGATTCAAGCCAAGTCTCCAAATCCTCCATTTATAGTGGGCTTTGAACTCCAAGATATGATGACTGTCACCTATGGAGTCCTTTCCTCCATAGGGCTCCTAAATTCCCCAATTTTACAAGTTAGAATTCTCCAATTGAAATTAGGGTTTTCTTGTATCTCATGGGTTCTTTCAAATTACGATCCTAATTGATTGATTTAAGTCTTTTTATGCATGAATTGAGTTAATTACATGTTTCTAAATTGAATCCCCATGAACCCATGTGAAATCCATTATTTCTAGACTTTGATTCTATGATGAGGTTCTTGAGCTATGAAAGATGAATTTATGCAGATATGCGTGTTCTTTATGAAATTGAGATGTGAAGCATCAATGTTGTTGTGTTATGAAAGGATTTTCTCACATGAAGGATTCATAAGGGTTGAATGGCTTTCTCAACTAAACTTTGAATCAAGATTAAGGAGCTAGTCTAATGAACTTTAGCTTGGATTTGCTATTTGATGTGCCCTTCCATGGATGATAAGACAAGTGGTGATTACCCATGTCTCTTAATGATAATGCATGTCCTCTCCTTCCGCTCGTGACTAGTTGGTGATCACTTGAAGTTTTTAGAGTTGGTGAGTCCTCATGTTCCGAGGACCATAGTGCCTGCACTTCATTTTCTTATGTTTTAGTTTTCCGAAATTGTACTTGGTGTTACGTGTTACGTCCTGACCACTTCTTTTGATGTAATAGAATGGCTTGTCAAGACTATGCTAGACTTCCACTTTATGTCAAACTCATACGACATGTCACGTCTAGGGTGTACTTTAGGTCATGACAAACTTGGTATTCAGAGCACAAGGTTTTAGATAAGGTCCTATGATGTCTTACAAGCCGTGTAGAGTAGATTCTTGTTCATGAGTGTGAAGCGTGCCACATTTATGAATTGGAAACTATAAGACTTTTAGGAAATTTCACTTCTTTCATCATTCGAAAGGTGGTGAGATATAGTTCAACTTTATATGTCTCTATCCTAATCCTTATCCGATGGTTTTTAGGATATGGCCCCTCAAAAAGCATATGTTTGAAGGAATGCGAGTGAGAATGTGGAACAAGAAGCTCCTCAAGTCTCAGTCGACCCTTTGGCCGAACAAGTGACTAATGCGGAGTTTCGAGCCGCTTTTTAAGTTTTTTCCCAAGTCATGATGGCTCAAACCAATAGGGAGGCTGTGGTGCCTATGAACCCAAATGTAGGTTTAGTGGCGGCAAGGACAAGGGACTTCACTAGAATGAATTCTCTGGAATTCCATGGTTCCAAGGTTGATGAGGATCCTCAAGAGTTCATTGATAAGAGTACAAGATAGTGGGAATTATGGGATTTTCTACGGTTGAGAAGACAGAATTGGCCGTTTACCAACTTAAGGGTTTTACTCAAGTATGTTTTGAACAATTTGAAAGTGAGAGGATGGTTGATGTGGGTCCTCTTGATTGGGAGAATTTCAAAGGAAACTTTCTTGATCGCTTCTTTCCTCTTGAGATGAGAGAGGCGAAAGTGGTTGAGTTCAATAATATCTGTCAAGACAATATGAGTGTGAAGGAGTATGCTTTGAAGTTCACTCAATTGGCTAAGTATGCTCCGACTATGATTGCCGACTCAAGGACAAGGAGGAGTAAGTTTGTGTTAGGTGTTTCTGACTTGGTTGTCAAATATTTTCATACCGTCATGTTAATTAAGGAGATGGATATCTCTCACTTGATGATACTTGCCAAACAAATTGAAGAGAAGAAGCTCAAGGGAATGTCAAGAGAGTCCAAAAGGGTAAGGACCAGTGATGGTGACTTTTCTTATTCTAGGTCCAGTAGACAAGGCCTTTTAAATTCCAGTAAAAGTTTTCCAGTCAAGATTCTTCTAATGCTGTAACCCTTGAGTTCAACAAGGATAGGGTGTCTAACTACAATGACCCTAAAGGTCATTTTTGGTAATTTTTGCAAAAGGAACATTTTACCCCTCCCAAAAGTTTCCCCGAGTCATGCTTGATCAGTATCCAAATTTGGTTTTGTGAATTTTCTTGTCAAGTTAAGATTTTTGGAAAGTTTTAAGTTTTGGAAGCTTAAGTTGTCAAAAAATGGTATTTGAGGTCATTCAGAGTTTTGGGGCTCGAAATGTAATTCCTTCGATTCCATCAGCTCCAGAATGTTGAAATTGGTCTAGGAGAGTTTACGGAATAAAATTTTGGGATATATCGTGGATTTGAGGCCTTAAGTTTTAAACTATTGAGACCATAGAGTTGATTTTGGTCACCATTCGGTGATCGGATGTTCGGAATTGATTCCGATGACTCTGTTAGATCGGAGGATGATTTTACGCCTTAGAGTGGTCTTGGTTGAATTTTTAGATGTACCGAGCTTGATTTTGTATTTTGAGGCTTAAAGTTAGTTTCATTGCGACTTATTGGGTTTCGGTTCAAGGAGACCTCGAATTAAAATTCCAACGGTTTCACTTAGTCCGGAACGTCGAATATAGTGGGGTAGCATGTTTGGTTTGTGTTCACGAGATTCTGAAAGAATCTCGAGGGTCATTTCGGTGAATTTGCTTTTTGGTATGGTTGATGTCAGCTGAGGTCTGGTGCAAGCTTCTTTGCATTTGCGGAAGCTTGTCCACGATCGCAGAAGGCTGCTGGGTTGGCCTTCGTATTCACGGAAGCTTGACCGCGTTTGCGAAGGGCCTTAACCCTTGACATCCGCATTCGCGTGGGTCCTGCCACATTAGCGGAGGGTTTTGATTTTGTGCTCCACGTTCGCGAGCTAAGTGAGTAGCGTTCGTGGAGGGTTATTTTTCCCTGAACAATGTTTAACTCCAAAAATCGAGAAAACACCCATTTCCACCATTTTTGGACTTTGGATGCTCGGAAGAGGCGATTTTCAAAGAGATTTTCGTGGGAAAGCATTTGGGTAAGTGATTTTAACCCATAACCCATTGATTATATCTTGATTTTAGCTTGAAATTAGGGATTTTAAAGTGAAGAAATTGGGGTTATTCTTGAACTTTGTATTTTTGATTAAGTGTTGATTACGAACTGATTTGAGCTTCATTTTCGAAACAGTTTTCACCAATGGATTCCTAATGCTTTGAGCAACGTTTTAATGTAAAAATTTCCAGACTTAAATCTCATTTTCAGAATCGGATTTTTGAGCCATGTTGACCCTTTTCCCCGAATTTTGTGATTTTTCTTTCGATAGTTTTGAAATTTGATTGTGAATCATCATATGAATAGATTGTGGTGTTTCAGACTATATTCGAAAGGGGAAGGCTCAATTATTGATAGATCATGATTTTAGCTAAGGCAAGTACACTTCTATAACTCCATAAATCTTGTAGAATCCCGAATTTCCATTCTTCTATGTGTTGGGGAGTAATGGAAATGAGGATACAGGTTGAAATCTTTCATGAATCAATTTTACTGATCGACGTGGCTAATAAAAGGCAATGTGTGCTAATGATGTTAATCAAAGTATGGTATGTCGTGAACTTGATATCGAAGTGTAATTGGTGAAATACTTTGATAGCTTCATTGTGATTGTGAATTACTTGAACTTCTCAATTCCTCATTATTTTTGTGAACATACCGATTGCATTTTGTTCTTGAACACTATGATGGGATCATTGATTGTGACGCAGAGGTCTTTTTCGGTGAGCCGAGGTCTTTTCTGGCGAGCCGAGGTCATTTCTTGCGAGATTCTGATGCCGAGGTTTTTTTCGGTGACCGAGGTCTTTTCCACCAAGATTGTGATGTCGAGGTATTTTCTAGCGAGCTGAGGTCATTTTCGGTTAGATTGTTATACCGGCGTCTTTTTCGGCGAGCCGAGGTCATTTCCATTGAGATTGTGATGCCGAGGTCTTTTCCGGCGAGCCGAGGTCATTTCCGGTGACATTTTGATGCCGAGTTCATTTCCACCGAGTGTGTGATGCCGAGGTCATTGCCGTCGATTGTGAGCATGCACGATCATGGATTGTGCATCATCATTTTTGCATATTATTGTGTGGTGAGCATGATTTTTGTTATTGACTGTGTGATAACTTGCGAGTTGCGACTTATAATTTGAATTGTGATTGTGGAGACTGTTTGAACTATGCATTGGTAATTGTTAGGTTGGGCTGGATTTTCTGTTCATGTAGTAGTTATGGAGGTTCGGTTGGATGAAATGAGTTCACGTATTTTATTAGAATTACCTAGTTTTATTAGTTGGCTTGTTGGGTACCGTGTTGTTTTGTACTCACACCTTGCTTCTACAGACTGTGTAGGTTCCAAGCCCGGACTGTGAGTTTCACTTTTATCGATCATCCGAGGCTTCCCAGGAGACTGAGAGAGGTAGCTATTGTCATCAAGAGGACTCTCTTATTCTTGTTTTCTTTATGTTTTGTTCTACTTGAGAAACAAAGACATACTTAAGACTTGTATTTTTCATTCAGTTCTGCTATTAGTGGTTTGTACATGTGACAACCAGTCCTTGGGGGTCATTTATGTTTTGAAAGGCTTCTAGTTTTGTAATTTTTATTAAAATTGCTTATTTCCAACTTTGTTAGGTTTAGGCTGACTTCTCCTGGTGGGATAGGACAAGTGCCATCATACCCAGTTTTGGGTCGTAACAAATGTTATCAGAGCTGGGTTCATAGGTCATAGGTGTACAAGCCAAGTCTAAGTAGAATCCTGAGGTTCGGTACGAAGACGTTTGTACTTATCTTCGAGAGGCTATGAAGACTGTTAGGAAACTTCCTTTATTTTATTCTTTCTTATTATGAGAGGGTTCTATTGCTAGTTCTTAGTGTCGCGTGTTGTTTTGACAAATGCCGAGAACCAGAGCTTTGATTTCATGCGATAGAGGGGAGGCAGTCCCCGAGGCAGTTATTGAGACCCCAGTCAGAGCTGAGTTCGTGCCCGAGGAGCAGCACTTTTTAGAGGCCGTGGTAGAGAGGTTTCTCAAGAGGCAAAGGTTGTGGTTCGTAAGGACTAGGTTCCTCTCGATTTCACGGCACCGTTGTTTCAGAAGACCTTATTAAGGATGTTGGGTGTTCTAGAGAGTTTTACTCAGAGTGCAGCTGGCACGCCACAGGGCTCACTCACTATAGTAGGGGCACTGACCCCAGAGCAGCATCAGGGTTCGGTTGTTTAGGATCAGGTAGGTCAGCCACCATTAGTTCCCGCGCCAGCTGTCAGTGCATAGGTTGCTCCCGATGTAGTTCTGACAGTGGAGGACCAACAGTGTTATGAGAGGTTCCAGAAGAGTAGGGGCAGCTGGCACGCCACAAGGCTCACTGACTAGAGTAGGGGAATAGACCCCAGAGCAGCATCAGGGTCCGTTTGTTTAGGATCAGGTGGGTCAGCCACCATTAGTTCCCGCGCCAGCTATTAATGCATATGTTGCTCCCGATGTAGTTCTGATAGTGGAGGACCAACAGTGTTATGAGAGGTTCCAGAAGATGAAGCCACCCCAATTTTGGGGTGGCAAGAGCGAGGATGCTCATGAGTTTCTGACCTTGTGCCATGAGATGCTTGAGGCTATGAGGATGGTGGATGCGAGGGGTGTTCGTTTTGTTGCTCTCTAGCTCCGTGGGCCATCCAGGGAGTGGTGGAGAACTTATATGAGGTCCAGGCTAGTTGGATCTCCTCTAGTTGAGTGGGATGCTCTCTCTAGTGCTTTTCAGGATCGCTTCATTCCTTGGAGTGTGCCTGAGGAGAGCAGGTTGAGGTTTGAGGGTTTGACACAAGGTGGCATGTTTGTTATTGAGTATGAGGCAAATTTCTGTTAGTTGTCTCGTAATGCCATGCCTTTAATTCAAGATGAGGTGGAGAGGGTTTACAGATTTGTGAGAGGGTTGGCTTTCTCCATCAGATCCTATGTGTTTAGACCAGCCTATGAGGGGGCATCCTTCCAGTCCATTGTGAGTACCACAAAGGAGGCAGAGTTATTGGTTCGAGAGGAGTTTTTGAACCCCAAGAGGGCCCATTCTAGCGGTTAGTTTTCTGGTGCCTCATCTTCAGGCAGAGATTCTCAGAGGGGCGGTAGCTCATTTAAGTGTCAGAGGCCTGTTCATGCTTCTATGCCAGTGGTTGAGAGTGGACAGGTGTCCCAAGGGTCTTACAGTTCTGACCGAGGTGGCCATGATACTTCATCTGGTTCATCACAGCAGTTCTCCATTTCGAAGTCTTCTTTTGGTTGTGGTGATCCAGGTCATATGTTTCGCCAGAGCCCATTTCAAGCTCATACAGGGCCCCATCATACATACTCAGCAGCTCCAGAGAGAGATTTAATGCCTCCTGCTAGAGGTCAGGATAGGGGTCAGACAGCAGGTAGAGGCGCCAGAGCTTCGTGGTGTTGTGGTCCACGTGGAGGTAGAGGTGTGGCTTAGACAGGAGGTGGTAGAGAAGCCCAATGTTATGCTTTTCTTGAGAGACCCAAAGTTGAGGCTTCTGATGCATTCATCACAGGTATCATCACAATCTGCCATCGATCTGTGTCTGTATTATTTGATCTGGGGTCTACTTTCTCCTATGTGTCTGCCTACTTTGCATCTGAGTTTTATTTAGTATGTGATCGTATGCTTATGCCTGTACATGTTTCTACAATTGTAGGTGAGCCCTTATTGGTTGATCAAGTGTATCAATCCTTTCTTGTTTCTTTGGCTGGGTATGACACTTGGGTAGACATGATTATTCTAGGGATGGTATATTTTGATGTGATATTGGGTATGGATTGGCTTTCTTCCTATCATGTGATCCTTGATTGTTATGCTAAGACTGTCACCTTAGCGATGCCTAGTGTTCCGAGGGTAAAGTGGAAGGGTACTAGTTGTTTTTACCCTAGTAAGGTTATTTCCTACATCCAAGCCCAGAGGTTGATTGATTGGAGGATCATGTCCGTCACTTGAGGTTGGTGCTTCAAAGATTAAGAGAGTAGAAGTTGTTTGCCAAGTTCTCCAAGTGTGAGTTTTGGCTTGATTCTATTGCATTCTTGGGACACGTGGTGTTCAAGGAGGGTATTAGGGTTGATCTGGCCAAGATTGAGCCAGTTAAGGGCTGGACAAGACTTGCCTCTCCTACCAAGATTTAGAGTTTCGTGGGGCTGGCAGGCTACTACGAACGGTTTGTGCAGAGCTTCTCTACTATTGCAGCGCCGTTGACTAGATTGACTTAGAAGACCGTGGACTTTCATTGGTCCGATGAGTGTGAGGTGAGCTTTCAAAAGCTCAAGGCTTTCTTGACTTCGGCCCTGTATTGACTTTACCCGAGGAGGGTGTGGGTTTTACCATATATTGTGATGCCTCTGGTGTTTGTTTGGGAGGTGTGTTGATGCAAAAAGGGAAGGTTATAGCCTATGCTTCTAGACAGTTGAAGGAACATGAGAAGAACTATCCTATCCACGACCTAGAGCTTGCGGCGGTGGTATTTGTACTTAAGTTGTGGTGGCACTACTTGAATGGGGTTCATTGTGAGGTTTTTACTGATCATCGGAGCCTTCAGTACGTTTTCAGTTAGAGGGATCTGAACTTGAGACAGCGCAGGTGGCTTGAGTTACTGAAGGACTATGATATGACCATTTTGTACCACCCCGGGAAGGCCAATGTTGTGGCCGATGTTTTAAGTAGGAAGACTCCTAGTATTGGTAGTCTCGCCGTGATCAGTGTTGATATGAGACCCTTGGCTAGAGATGTTCAGAGGTTAGCCAACAACTTTGTCCAATTGCAGGTTTCTGAGCAGGGTGGTGGTTTGATTGTGTTCATTGAGGCTCATTCTTGCTTAGTTGAACAGATTCGAGAGCGCCAGTTTGAGGAAGAGAAGTTGTGTCTTATTCTAGAAAAGGTGATGAGAGGTGAAGCCAAGGAGGCTTCACTTGATTCCAATGGGGTTTTGAGGATTGGAAGTCAGATTTATGTGCCCAAGGTGGGCAAGCTTATTAGACTGATTCTAGAGGGGACCCATTGTTCTAGATATTCTATCCAGCCAGGAGCGGCGAAGATTTATCATTATCTGTGTCAACATTACAAGTGGTATTTTATGAAGAGGGATATTGAAGACTTTTTGTCTAGATATTTGACCTGTCAACAGGTCAAGTGTGAGCTCCAGCGGCCCGGAGGTGTGTCTCAGAGGATGCCTATTCCTACTTGGAAGTGGGAGCGGATTACCATGGATTTTGTTATGGGTCTACCTATCACCGTGGGTGGTTATGATTCTATTTGGGTGGTTGTTGATAGGCTGACCAAGTCCGCTCATTTCATCCCAGTTCAGGTGAAGTATACGACGGAGAAGTTAGCCCAGCTCTTCATCAGTCAGATTGTTAGACTTCATGGGGTGCCAATATCTATAGTCTCGGATCGAGGTTCATTTTTCACTTCACACTTCTAGAGGGATTTAAAGCATGGTTTGGGTACTCAGTTAGATATGAGTACAACCTTTCATCCTCTAATAGATGGTCAGTCCGAGTGGACGATTCAGGTGCTTCAGGACATGCTCCATGCCTACGTGATTGATTTTGGTGCTAGGTGTGATTAGCATTTGTTCCTAGCAGAGTTTGCCTACAAAAAAAGCTGTCATTCCAGCATTCAGATGGCCCTATTTGAGACATTGTATGGAAGACGGTGTAGATCACTTATTTGATGGTTTGACTCGGTGGAGATGGATTCCTTAGAAACTAACTTGCTAAGGGATGCCATGGAGCAGGTTCCCTTGATCATGAGTAGGATGTTGCCAGCCCAAAGTCGATAGAAGAGTTATGCCAATCGGAGAGTCTCAGACTTGGTATTCATGGTGGGCATCACGTTTGGCTCTTAGTGTCACCCATAAAGGGTGTTATGCTATTCGGAAAGAAGGACAAGCTTAGTCCTAGATTCATTAGTCCTTTTGAGATTCTGGACCGAGTGGGAGAGGTGGTCTATAAGTTGAACTTGCCACCTAGCTTAGCAGTTGTGCATCCTGTGTTTCATGTTTCTATGCTTCGAAAGTACATCCCAGATGAGTCTCATTTGATTACACTCGATTCAGTGGAGTTGGTTCCAGATTTGACTTATGAGGAGGAGCCTACAGCTATTCTAGATAGGAAGGTCCGTAAGCTTAGGACAAAGAAGATTACTTCAGTGAAGGTGCAATGGGGACACTGCTAAGCTGGAGAGGCTATGTGGGAGTTCGAGTCTGACATACGTGCCAAATATCCTCAACTTTTCAAGGCTACAGGTACTTTCTTTTTTTTATGTTTGAGGACGAACATGGTTTTTAGTGGTGGATGATGTAATGACCCTGAAGGTAATTTTTGATAATTTTAACAAAATGACTATTTCACCCCTCCCAAGAGTTTTCCCGAGTCATGCTTAATTAGTATCCGAAGTTGGTTTTGTGAATTTTCCTATCAAGTTAAGATTTTTTGAAAGTTTTGAGTTTTGAAAGTTTAAGTTGTCAAAAGGTGGTATTTCAGGTCATTCAGAGTTTCGGGGCTTGGAATGGAATTTCATTGATTCCATCAACTCCAGATTGTTGAAATTGGTCTAGGAGAGTTGGCAGAATACGATTTGAGGATATATCGTGGATTTGAGGCCTTAAGTTGGAAATTATTGAGTTTTTTATCATAGAGTTGATTTTGGTCAATATTCAGTGGTCGGATGCTCATAATTGAATTCCGACGACTCTGTTAGATTTGGGGAATGATTTTAGTCCTAGGAGTGATCTTGGTTGAATTTTTAGAGGTCCCGAGCTTGATTTGGTATTTTGAGACTTAAAGTTAGTTTCGTTGTGACTTATCGGGTTCCGGGTCAAGGGAAAACATTGAGAAACAACTAGAGCTTGAGATGGGTCTATAAGTGAAAATGTGTGAATGGAAACTATACCTACTCGCGATTTCATGGTGAGGCTTATTATTGTAAAAGAAGGAGAAAAAGACAATTCTCCTTCTAACTATTATTTTTTTCTAAATTGAATTTTCTTTAGAACTTTCGTTGTTTCTCATAACTTAACTGATACATGCTTTTAATCTTTAGCAATGTTTTTCGTTTAAAACTTGAGATGAAAAATCAAACAAGTAGAGCCTCTAAAAAAGCAGCAAATAAATGAAAATAGTTTGGCATAAGATAGCTCTGCTGTATTTATGTTGACCAGCAAATGCTCTTTTTTTTAACACGTTCATCATATTATATGCTTATAATGTCCCAGAGCTTTGCAATATCATTACATCATCTATCATACATTGTTGAAGAGAAAAATATACTGGCTATAGTGTACTATTGACAACCACCAATTTGAATAGTCTGGTTTAACTACTTACATCAACAGTTTGTATGGGTCACTTGACCAAAAGGGTAAGCAAATATCATGTTACATCTTCAAAATTGATATAATGAGACTTCTTTTACCTTGTAGAACTATAATACAAGCCTAAACATTAATAATACATTTTATTTACTATACTGGTGATACTTCAATCACTCATATGTATGTCAAAATCCTCTACTCCTAAGTTATGAACAAAAATGAATGACAACAATGTATCTATAGATACATGTATGTATATGGACAACATAGTCTTCTGGAATCACAATCCATCAAACTGGTAAATTTTACTTTGGTAACTCTAGACTCTCATTTGGTATTTTAGGAAATCAATAATCTCAGAGCATGTTATTATGTTAGGCACTTAGAAGATTGAGTGTTACCTACTCTTGTTTTGGTTAGATTTACAAGTCTGGTAATGGATTGTCATTGCTTGTGATGTTCTATGTTGTTAATGCAAGATGATATACAATAGAGGAAAGATTAAAAAATACATGCATGTGTATACCTGAGTTTGTTGTTCATTCTTTCATATGTGATTTCCCATTGTGGTTCTTTTCTTCTCTATAAACGCTCTTGTTTTAACTGTACTGCTTCTTTTTGGAACTAAACTTGTTCTATTTTTCAGATTTTCTACTATGCCTATTTTTGTTTGAGCTACTTCCTAATCTACTTGGTAATTTTTCTGAATTCGTGTATGAGCTAGTAAAAGAGAAAAAAAAAGTCCTGCAACAGAAAGCTATAAAAAGGAAAGACTGTTTTGTAACTGAGAAAGAAGTAAAGGAGATTCTTCTGGTTTATACGAAGGGGACTGTTGACATGCAATCTTGATATTTACATGATGCTTATTTTCGACACTGCTGATGCAATATTAGTTTACAATCCTTCAATTTTCTAGTGAAATTTGATTAAATAGGTATGTCAAACAAACCTTGTACCTTATCCTAGAATGTGATTATATTTTCATCATATGCAAATTATGTTTCTTTTAATATACAGTAATGATGCTATACATTAAGATTTTATAATGACATGAATTTAACTTTAACAGATTGAAAATCTTACAACTGTGCAGCCTGGTCTTGAAGAAAATTATGCGCAAGTAGAAGCAATTGAAAATGTTGAAGAACAAGTTGATACACAAGTGGGGCCTATTCTCTCTTTTGTTAGGGTTATTTTTAAGAATTTTTTTTTCTGTAAATGATATTATTTTATTTCCATTTTTTAGGAGACAAATATAATATCATACAATTTAAGTGAGTATATTTTTATCGATGTGATGCGTTAGTACTAAATTTGTGATGGACTATGAGATTATAATGGAATAGTGATTGTTTGGTATGTCTTCCGAATGTTCATGAGTGCCTGAATTCATATGAAAACGCATTTACTATTTCTTAGATGTTAAAGTTTACAAGTAGTTAGATAAGGTAAAATGCAGTCACTAAAACTACTTATAATGAATGAAATTTGTTGTTTCACTTCAAGGTTTTTACGACCAAAATGATCATCAACGAAGGGGAATTTGGTCGTTGTAAGTAAGTGTATCAACCAGATTAATTGTTGTCGCTAAATGATAGTTAGCGACCGGATATGCAATCCGGTTTTTAACCTTTAACGGCGGAGCTTACCGGAGACGACCAATTTTTGTCCGGTCGTTATAGACTTTTAACGACTAAATTTCATTTTGCTAAAAGTCATTTTTCTTGTAGTGTTTTTCAAAACTTAGAACGACTATACCCATCGGACCTTGAGCGTGAAAAGTCACCATCACCAGTCTTAGCCCTCTTTGCCTCTCTAGACTTTTCCTTAAGTTTCTCCTATTCTATTTGTTGAGCATGCACCATAAGATGAGAAATATCCATATCATTGATGAGCATAGAAGTACGACATTCTTTGACCACCATTTCGGACACTTCCGAAACAAACTTACTCATCCTTGCCCTAGGATCAGCAACTATAGTAGGAGCATACCTAGACAATTGTGTGAATTTGAAAGCATACTTCTTCACACTCATGTTTCCTTGATGAAGGTTGATGGCATCTTTGCCTCCCTCGTCTAAGGGGAAAAAACCTATCAAGGAAAGCAACTTTAAACTTCTCTCAATCAAGAGGAACCACATTAACTGCCCTCTTACTCTTCCATTGTTCAAATCACACTTTAGCCACACCCTTAAGTTGATAAGAGGCCAATTCCTCCTTTTCCCCTGGGGTTACACCCATGATCATGCACCTTATACACCTCATCAATGAACTCTTGAGGATCTTCCTCAACCTTGGAACCATGAAACTTCGGATGGTTCATCCGAGTGAAGTCCCTCACTCTAGATACCGCCGTACCCACATTTGGGTTCACAGGGACCACAGCCTCCCTATTGTCTTGAGCTGTCATGGCTTGGGCCAATACTTGAAAAGTAGCTCTAAACTCCGCATTAGTTACTTGCTCGGCCAAAGGGTCGATCGGAACTTGAGGAGCTTCTTGTTCCACATTCTCTCTCCCATTCCTCCTAGCGTATGCCCTTTGAGTAGCCATATCCTGAAAAGCATCAGATAGGGATTAGGAGAGAGAGACATATAGAGCTAAACTATATCGCATGAGTTTAGAGTGATGAAAGAAGTGGAGTTTCCTAAACTTTATCTTATAGCCTCTCATTCATAAGTGTGGCGCACTTCACACCCATGAATAAGACTCTACTCGACGTGGCTTATGAGACATCCTACGACCTTTCTAAGACCATGAGCTCTGAATATAAAGTTTGTCACGACCTAAAGTACCCCTAGATGTGACATGATAACAAGACCCCGAAAGGCCCCATACAAGCCACTTAGCATACATCATACAAGATAATAGTAGTTAAGAGTTCAAAAGAAAATTTATACCATTTAGAGTTGACAAACGTAGCGAAAGTCTAACATAGTCTCAAAGCCATCTAATACATCAATAGAATGAAATTTGGGACGTAACCCATACAAGTTCTAAAGTAAAATGACATAAAGTTATAAATGTGGCTTTGTCCTCGGAGTATAAAGACTCACCAAGTCTTCAAATCTCAAATGCAACGAACTAGCCACGAGTGGATGGAGAAGAGTTGTATCCTACACATGTGAGAACATGTAGGCGAGAGTATGTGTTAGTCAAAGGATGTACCAAGTATGATAACTATGCATAGAGGTTATAAAATCATGCTAAAAAGGGGCTATACATAAGATGCAATGACAAAGTTAAATCATAAGATGACATGATAAAAAACATGAGTCGAAACCATATTCAATGCAAGGAAATGATCTTAAAACAATATGTACTTGAAATACCTTTTTAAGTAGTAACCTTAGTTCATTATGTGGGAGATTAGCCTTAACCAACATAGACCATGTGAGCTGTAACATGGAATCCGGTGTCTACCCCACACAGAAAAAAGGTGCCCTTACTTGCCAAGGTAAGAACCATAGTTTCTAACTTAAGTGGATCCACTAGCTAATGTCAATCTAATACAATCATCCTATGGTGGCACATAGTTTATGAGACATGGGTAATCGCTGCTTGTCCACTCGGTGCTAAGCATAAGTTCCACGAAATAGTCATAATTCATAGCTTATCTTATCATTAGTAGAGATACGTAATCACCTCTTGTCTTATCATTCACGAAAGGCACATCAAATAAAAAATCCAAGCTAAAGTTCATTAGAATAGCTCCTTAATTATTGATTCAAAGTTTAATTAAGAAAATCATTCAACCCTTATGAATCCTTTATGTGAGAAAATCCTTTCACATTCATGTTTGAGTAATATGTGAGAAATCCTTCCAGAACACAACAACAACAACATTGATGCTTCAATCTCAAGCAACCTTAAATCAATTATCTCAATTTCATAAAGAACATGCATATTTTCATAAATTCATCTTTCATAGTTCAAAAACTCATCATAAGATCAAAGTATACAAATCATGGATTTCTCATAGGTTGATGAGGATTCAACTTTAAAACATGCAATTAACTCAATTCATGCATAAAAGGACTTAATTCAATCAATTAGATCATATTTTGAAAGAACCCATAAGATAGAAGAAAACCCTAATTCCAATTGAAGAATCTAACTTAAAAATATTAGAGAATTTAGGAACCCTATGGAGGAAAGGACTCCATAGGTGAAAGCCATCATACCTTGATGTCAAACGACCATAATCAATGGTGAATTAGGAGACTTGGATGGAAACCCTTGATCTTCTTTTTCTTCTTCAAGCTTTAGAGACAGAAATATTCGAGAGCAAAGCTTTGGACGGATTTGGGGGAATTTGAAGAGTTATTAGAATGGATAAAATTTAGGCTTAGAAGACTTATATAGGGTCTAGGATTAGGACTAAGCCAACTTAGATTAGGTATAAGTCAATCAGGGAAAAGACAAAAAGCCCTTAAAAATAACTACCGGATTCCGACCTACGGTCCGTAGGTCCAACTACGGACCCTTCAGGTCAACCATAGAGATATTCAGAAACTAATAATTTTAGACATGAAAAGACGGGACCTATGTACGGTTCGTAGATCCACTAACGGACTGTACATACCAATCGTTAGTCCAACCTTTGACTCTAAAAATTTCACCAACTCTGAGAGTGACCTACGAGACCTACCTACGGTCTGTAGAAACAATGACGGACCGTCCTGTTGGGTCGTAGAAAGGATCCTGAACCTTGACATTTTCAAAAAGTTTACCTTGCCATCTACGGTTCCCACCTACGGCCCGTAAGTCAACCTATGGTCCATAGGTGGCTTCCATCAGTACTGGCACCAGTTCTTAAAACCTGTAATTTCCCTCATTTTTGAATTAGAGGTGTTACAGTTTTCCAGATTGGAGCAGGGTTCTATGACCCTTTCTTAGTATGAGGAGAGGTTTCACGAGCTATCCTATCATGTTGCTATAATTCTATCTACCGAGGAGGAGAGAGTTTGGTGTTTTGTTCGGGCGTTGAGGCTTCAGCTGCACATTGAGACTCAGTCTATGGTCTCTACAGGTCGCTCCTTTCTAGTTATACAGATCATGCCTGCACTATTGAGCAGCTACATCGTGAGGCCCAAGGGGTCAGCGACAAGAGAGCTAGATATATGGATCGCTACAGCAGGTCCCATTCTAGGTCTAGAGATGCACATAATAGAACTAAGTAGCGCTTTTAGCAGGGTCAGCCCAGTTGACCTGTTCAGGCCTCATTGCAGTCTTTAGAGGGTGACCAGTATAGCCGGATCAAGGTTGGCTCTAGTCAGAGTCACGGGTCCTAGTCTTATGCTTTAGGCTGTGGTGGTCATTCTTTTGGGAGCAGACCATCTCCGAGTTGCTTTGATTGTGGTGGCTTGGGTCACTGGGCTAGAGATTTCCCTTTGCACAGGTGGATCGC
Organism: Solanum appendiculatum; assembly: GCA_018342035.1. Classification (NCBI taxonomy): domain Eukaryota; kingdom Viridiplantae; phylum Streptophyta; class Magnoliopsida; order Solanales; family Solanaceae; genus Solanum; species Solanum appendiculatum. The sequence continues at coordinate 180,839 of JAGDQO010002427.1, read as the reverse complement.
TCTAGCTCCACCGGCATCCCCACTAGCACTACCAGCTCCACCAACAGCATCTCCTATTAGGAGAAGAGGTCTGACAGAGGACCGTCGTAGTGGACAATATGGTATTCGAGGTGGTACCCAGGGAGGCAGGTCAGGTGGTAGGATTGATGGCCAGGGCAGAGGTGAACAGGGCCATTCTATTCAGCTCTAGTAGTGGATCAGGTATTTTGATCTTGCTTATTTACTATCTAAGGGCGTGACACCTGAACTAGCCTTATATTATTAGATATGGTTGATTTTGATGTGATTCTGGGAATGGAATGGTAATCCGCCTACCGTTCGGTTTTAGATTGTTTCTCTAAGACCGTTACCTTAGCCATACCTAGTTTTCCCCCGGTGGTATGGCAGGGCTCCATTAGTAGCACACCGGTTAGAGTTATCTCATTTATTTAAGCTCGGAGGCTAGTGGCTAGTGGGTGTTTGTCTATATGGCCTATGTGCATGGTGAGAGTAGGGAGGTACCTTCTATGGAGTTGGTTCCAATTGTCTATGATTATGTAGATGTGTTTCCTACTGACCTACCTGGCCTACCTGGCCTACCCCAGATCGTGATATCAATTTTCTGATTGAGCTTGAGCTGGGTACTCGAGCTATTTCTATTTTGCCATATAGGATGGCTCCTGAAGAGCTCAAGGAGCTCAGTGTTTACCTTCTAGACCTCTTGGGTAAGGGTTTCATCATGCCTTGTGTATCGCCATGAGGCGATCGCATTTTTTTTATGAAGAGAATGACGATTCGAAATGCATGTGTATTGATTATAGGGAGCTGAATAAGGTGATGGTGAATAACCGTTTCCCCATGCCTAGGATTTATGATCTATTCGACCAACTTTCGGGTGCTGCAGTGTTTTGGAAGATTGATCTGAGGTCCGGTTACCATCATTTGAGGATTAGAAAAGTGAACATCCCTAAGACTGCATTTAGGACTCGGTATGGCCATTATGAGTTCCTAGTGATGTCTTTTGGGTTGACTAATTTCCCAGCAACGTTCATGGACTTGATGACATAGGTGTTCATGCCGTAAGTTGACATTTTTGTCATTTTATTCATAGATGACATTTTGGTATACTCTCGGAGCAGGGGTGACCATGAGCAGAACTTGAGGATTATGCTCCAGACTTTGAAAGATCAACGACTTTATGCCAAGTTCTCAAAGTGTGGATTTTGGCTTGAGTTTGTAGCATTCTTGGGGCACGTGGTGTCTACAGTTTTTATCATGGTAGATTTGGCGAATATTGAGGCTATTCAAGAATGGGCTAGGCCCACTATATATACTGAGGTTCGGAGCTTTGTCAGATTAGCAGGCTACTACAAATGTTTCTTGGAGGGCTTCTCTGCCTTTACAACACCTCTAACCCGATTGACTCGCCTTGATGTGCTTTTTTAGAGGTCTGAGGAGTGTGAGTTGAGCTTTTGGAAGCTCAAGGAGTTGCTTACTACTACTCCTATATTGACTCTTCTAGTTGAGGGCAAGGGATTCATGATCTATTGTGACACATCTGGCATTGGTTTGGGTTGTCTATTGATGCAGCGGGGGTGGAGTTATTGATTATGCATTGAGGCAGATTAGGCTACATGAGCGCAACTACCCACCCATGACTTGGAGTTGGCGGTGGTTGTTTTTGCTCTAAAGATCTAGAGGCACTACCTATATGGGGTTTTTTGTGAGATCTACACTAATCACTGGAATCTTCAATCCATCATAAGCCAGAGGGACCTTAATGCGAAGAAACATCTATGGACTGAGCTTTTGAAGGACTATGACCTTTCTATTCTCTACCATCTAGGCAAGGCAAATGTAGTAGCGGACGCCTTGAGTCGGAAGGCGGTGAGTATGGGTAGTCTATGCTTCCTATATACTTTGGAGTGACTTGTTAGCTTTGGACAATCAGTCCACATTTAATCAGATGGTACGGTTGGATGTTTCAAATTCTAGGTGTGTTTTAGTCTATGTGGGTGTTCAGTCCTCTCTACTTGATAAGATCCGTAGCCGGTGGTTTGAGGATGAGACCTTGGTGGCACTTCTAGATCGGGTGTTAGTAGGTGATGCTAGTCAAGTTACCTTAGATTCAAATGGGGTATTGAGGTTTGAAGGCCGTATTTGTGTTCTAAGAGTTCGGTGTTTGCTCCAGTTGATACTAGGCCCATGTTTCTTGATACTGTATCCATTTGGGAACCACGAAGATGTATCATGATTTGAGGCAGCATTATTAGTGGCGTGGTATAGGGAGAGATATTGCAGACTATGTATCTTGTTGCCTTAGTTGCCAGTAGGTGAAGACTGAGCATTTGATGCCTGGTGGTGAGTTTAAGAGGTTACCCATTTCGGAGTGGAAGTGGGATCGCATCACTATGGAGTTTGTGGCAGGTTTGCCAAAGACTTCTAGAGGTGCTGACAACAATTGGCTCATCGTTGATCGATTGAACAAGTCTGCGCATTTCTTCCCTGTTCAGTCTTTATTCTGCACCGAGAGGTTAGCACGTATCTACATTTGATAGGGGGTTCATCTTCATGGTGTACCGGTCTCTATTATATTAGATCATGTAGCTCAGTTCACTTCTAACTTCTGGAGGACTTTTTAGGATGAGTTGGGCACTCACGTTGACCTTAGGACATCTTTCCACCCGCAGACTGATGGTCATTCGGAGCATACAATCAAGATTCTTGAGGATATGTTATAGGCTTGTGTTTTAGAGTTTGGAGGTTAGTGGGACCAGTTCTGGCCTTTGGCGGAGTCTGCGTACAATAACTACCTTTCTAATATTCAGATGGCCCTGATTTAGGTTGCGTTCATAGAGCCTGCATTCTGGGAGTCCCTCGTCGTGATCGTGGAGCTCTGATTTTCTTATGGCCGTGATCACGAGGCCCTCACCATTTTCACAGTAGCCGTGTTTGCGGGGGACTTTTGAGTACCCTAACATTTGCAATAGAGCATCAAGTAGTAGAATGTTCATAGACAATTTGCTGAGCTGATATACAAACTTCTTGAATTGATCATCTTCTTTCTTCTTGATCACCTTTGAGAATAAGGAGGTGGACACTAAGTGTCATCCCACTTACCAAATTTATCCCTTGTTTCTTCCTCAACATTAATCATCACTTTAGGAGGATGGACCCCTTTTTCTTCACCAACACTAACATTGTACTCCTTAGACAATTCCCCATCAATCACAATTTTGTTAGGTGCACTAGGTTTCATCCCATCATCAACCTTCTAGCTAGAAACCTTCTTAGGTACCACTTTGGCATCCTCGAGCAATTTTTCACTCGTAATTATCTCCATATAATGGGAATGATTTTTTTGGTCCGGGAGAGTGTCAATTGGAATTGTACCTTTGGCTCTCAGGTTCATCTGATCTAATAATTGATTCATTTGGGTCTCTAAGTGTTTGATTAAAGTGGAGTGAGAACTAACGGTTTTAGTCAAATTTGATACATCACTCTTGAGTTCTTTAACTCAATTTTCCTTAGACTTGACCCTCTTTAGAATGTGGTTCACCATATCTTCATTTTTTAAACTAGTTGGGTCATTAAGGGTTGCTTGTTTTTTGGGAACATCAAATTTTCGGGAGGCACGTACTGATTTGAATTTCGATGATTGTACCTATCATCTCCTCTTGCTCTATATTACTCACGCCACAACCTTTCTCAGTCTCTCCATGGACCATCTCGAACATTTCATCCCTGATTCTCATCCCGAAGATGCCAATGACCGTGATTGGTCGTTGGTACCCTAGTTGATAATCCGAACCTTGGTTCACCATGTACCTAATATCTTCAACAAATGAGGCATAAGCAGCCTCCTCTTCAAGTGGTGATACACTATAAGCCCCAATGGCATTTACATTTTTAGCTTTGGTACCCAACATGTATCTAGCTAGGAGGTCAATACTTATCATCATGTTGTCCATTTGTTCATATCGTTCCTCCTCTTTCTTTCTTATCTCATTTGTCATTATTGATGCAACTACACCCCTGGACTTTGCCCTATCTTTAGTGTGCCATTCCATAGCGGTTTTTACCGTTTAATTAATAGAGATATAATCTTGAGGCTAGGTGATATTCATGAATAAATACCTAGGCAAGTTATTTACCACACCTTAATTCACCTCTTTCAATGAGCAGAAGAAAATTTTGAGTAAAACATGGTCGGAGAACCCATGGTTTAAACATCCAGTCACCTTCTTCTTAAACCTTAGCCACACCTCGTGTATAGCATCTCTTGACAATTGTTCCAAGTTATTTATATCATACCTCAATCTCAACATCTTTGAGGGTGGAAATATTTCTCTAAGAAAGTAGTTTTTAATACAGCCCAAGATGTAATCGACACCCAGGACAATTCCCTAAGCCATGAAGTGGCTTCTCCGATTAGTGAGAAAGAAAACAACCTTAGTTGGACAGACAATTGGCTAATGTTCCGCATTTTAAAATAGAGACAGACTTCCAAAAAATTTCTCAAGTGTTAGTTTACATTCTCCAATGCTTGACCTCCGAACAACCCCTTCATTTGTAGTAGATAAAGCATCAGACTTGTCACTTGAAACACAACATTCCCTACCTCTGGTGGTAGGTGAATTGCTCCAGCCACACCTAATTCCACAGGTGCATCATCATCTATTTCGTTGGCAAATCTAGCTACACTTTCGTTTTCATCCACTTGGCTCATTAAGCCCTATTTCTAGCAACCAATAACCCAAAATATGAAATAACAAGAATACAAAATGCACACAAGTTTGAATTCATAAATCAACAAAAGACGATCGTTAACCAATCCCCGGGAACGATGCTATTTTTGAGTAACGTACTGTATCTCATTTTTCAGATCATAGGTTGCCATATAAAAAAACCATACCAAACATTAGATGTCGGGGTCAAACCCCAAAGATTAGAAGAGGGATCACCTTCAATTGATTTCACAACTCGTAACACATTAGCAATTTGAATTCTCAACAAGCATATATATATATATATATATATATATGAAAAAATGGTTAAAGCCCCCACAACCTATACCCGAAATCCAAACTACACAGTCCAACTTCACGGATGTCCTATCACCCCCCCCTAAACATTTTATGACCTGTCCACATAAACCAAATAAAGAGTTCACCGTGTTTTGCACGCATGGGGCCCCACCCACTTCGACCTTTTCTTTTCTCCATTTCCCTAACTAAAGATCCTAAAGATTAAATGTCATCACCCCCAATTCTTTCTTTTATCCTTTTCATCTCCTTTTCTCCTAAGGATTAAACATTCGAATATGCATTTCTGGTGATGATCCAAGCCTTCTTGTATGTATTTTCAACTTGATTACATAGTTTATCAACTGATTTAGTAAAGGTTAGTTCTTTGTCCCTTATTTCGAGTTTATGCTTTATTAGGGTTTTCTATTAATTCATAAAGTAAGAGCAACATTGTGTGAAATATTTTGTGTGGCTTACTATTATTGTGTTAGGTGTTCAATTTACACCATATTATACCACAATTTTCATTAAAATAGATTTTCCCCGTTCTCGTCCAAGTCGCGTAATGTTGTATTTATGTTCGTCTTAGTATTATGTTCCTGTAGAAAGCTAATGTTATGGAGAAAGCTAATGCTACTATGTTGTATTTATGTTCGTCTTAGTATTATGTTCATGGAGAAGCTAATGCTAGTATGTTGTATTTATGTTAGTCATAGTATTATGTTCATGGAGAAGTTAATGCTACTATGTTGTATTTATGTTCATAAAGCTACTATGGTACTATGTCTATAATTACTACCCTTTTTTTTTATTGCCTTCAGGTAAGAGATGAATGGGTTTACTTTGATTACTCTAAGGTGGTTCCATTGTGGGGTGTTAGATTTACGTAGTGGGCAACCAATATATAATGGTTGAAATTTTTTAGAATTTTTGGATGTTAATATAGATAAGATGTCATGTTTTGAGCTGAGACTATATTAGAAACTTGGGATATAGCACAACCTGCATCTTTCGTATTAAACCACCTAGTAGTGGCATTTTGGTAGATGTTGGTAATGACATGAATATTTTAGACATGATGTGTTCCTCGGAAGATGGGGATGTAGTGGAGGTATTTGTTAAGCATTTGGTTGATGAGCCAATTGTTGGGTCCTTGCTAATAGAAAATGGTAGTCATATGGATATGGGAGAATCTCGTTCAGCTTTTAATACAAGGCCTAGTTAAAGTGAAAACTTTAACTTTGGGGTAGGTAAGGACCATTTAGACAGTGAGGACCCTTTTGCTACTTTTTCAACCTCACCTCCTTTCACTACCACACCTCATGCAACTGCAGATAGTGCTACTGCAGGAGATGATGATATAGATGTTGGTCCTGCTGGATATGATTTCTCAGAAGAAGAAGTAGAGGATTGTGATTATTCAACTGAGGATAGTGTTGAGTGTAAAGCTGAATTGGTTGGAGATGATGAGGAGGAAGAGTATGGTAGTGATGTACATGAGGAGGTTAGGGAGTTGAGGGCTGAAAAAAAAAATTCAAAGGAGGAAAAGAAGGGAAAGAGTACCATCTGACAATGAAGAGGTACCAGTTGCTGATGCTGGACCAGATCTAGGTTTTGATGAAACTAAAACGGTAAAATAAGTCATGAAGGAAGGCTAGGAGGTGATAAGCCTTACATTACAAGTTCTAATGAGGGTAGTTTTGAGTTAGATGAAGATGAGTGTTGTGATGATGATGAACATGAAGAGGCTGAATCTAGTAGAGCAAGAAGGATAAAGTTGTCAAGAAAGAGGAGGACAACAACAAAAAAAATCATCCATGACCCCACTGCAAAGAAAGTTGTGTGGCAGTTGGGTACGGTGTTTAAAGATTTGAAAGAATTTAGACTAGCAGTAACAATATATGCATTAAGAAAGAGGGTTCATGTGGAGAAGTGGGTGAATGAGCCAAATAAAGTTAGAGTTAGATGCAAGGATGGCTGTCCATGGCTTTTGTATGCTTGTCTCTACAAGATAACAAATAATTTCACGATAAAAACTTACAACCCAAAGCATACTTGCAACAAGACAACTAGAAATTACTTGTATAATGCAAAGTTTTTACTTGAAGCCTATAGGGAAAGAATAACTGAGGAACCAAACATAAGGGTCTTCAAGTTGCAGGAGATGATTAGGAAAAATTTTAAACTTTATGTTGGCAAGACTACTGTGAGAAGAGCAAGAGCTAAAGTGTTGAAAGATATAATGGGTGATCATGTTGTGGAATTTGGAAGAATTCTTGACTACAAGCATGAAGTGTTAAGGAGAAATCTAGGAACCAATTGTGTTATAAAACTTGGTGAACCTGATGCACTTGGCAAATCAATATTTCTGAGTTTTTCAATCTGTTTTGATGTTTTAAAGAAGGCATGGGTACATTGTAGGAAGTGCATAGGCTTAGATGGTTGTTTCCTTAAAGGTGTTTGTAAAGGCTAGTTATTGTGGCCAAGGATGGTAACAATCAGATGTTGCCACTTGCTTGGGTAGTAGTTGAGAAGGAGAACAGAAACTCATGGACCATGTTTGTCAAGTGCATAAGGGATGACCTAGGACTTGGAGATGGTGAAGGTCTCATCTTGATTACAAATACGCAGAAGGCATGTGAACTTCTGCATTTGTATTTGTATGTATTTATTTTCACTTTCTATATATAATTTTGACCTAATTATCATCTATTGCAAGGATTGTATGCAGCAATTGAAGAGGTATTAACTCATTGTGAACATAGAAAATGTGCAAGGCACATATTAGCTAACTGGGCTAAGGATTGGAGGGGTCTTCAAAGAAGACAGCAAATTTGGAAGATAGCTAAGAGTACATTTGAGTCTCAATTAAGAAAAAATATAGAGAAGATGAAGTTGTTAGGTTCAGAAAAAATGATGGATGACTTAATGTACTATAACATCAATTATTGGTGTAAAGTTTACTTTAATACTGAAGTCAAGTGTGATTCTATAGACAACATGTCTGAGTGTTTTAATGCATGGAACTTTGCTGCTAGACACAAGACCATCATTACTATGCTTGAAGAAATAAGAGTGAAGATGATGACAAGAATAGCCAATTTAAGAGAGTTCCCAAGTAATTGGAAGTGTAATTTCTCTCCAATGGCTATGAAGGTTTTAGAGGAGAACATTAGTAAATCCATGGACTGTACTATTAAGTTTAATGGAGTTGTTGGATTTGAAGTGAAAGAAAGTTTAATGGAGTTGCTGGATTTGAAGTGAAAGAAGGTCTTTGTCAACACAAAGTGGATATTACCAGGAGAACTTGTAGTTGTAGGGTGTGGCAGTTAAGGGGCATACCATGTACACATGTTGTGTCTGCATTATACTTTAAGAAGTTTTCTCTTTATGACTATATAGACAACTGCTAGAATAAGGAAATTTACTTAAGGACTTATGCCAATGTTCTTGAACCACTCACAAACATAGACATGTGCCCAGTTTCTACAAAACCCCACTATTTACCACCAGAAATCACAAACATGCATGGTAGGCCATCTTAGGCTAGAACGAAAGAAGGTGGAGAAACTAAGAAATCTGGGAAGCTGCCTAGGACTGGACTTGCAATGGCATGTAGTATATGTTATGTTAGAGGCCATAACAAGAGAGGGTGTCCTCAAAGAGAAGGTGTTGAGTCATCAACAAGGCATAGTGCACCATCAGTAACACCTAGTGCACCAACACCAGCACCTAGTGCATCAGTGAGGACAGAACCAACAGGTTCAAGGAAAGAGGCAAACCTAAGGTAATATTTGAACTCATTAAATATTTTCTAACAAATTTTACTTTTTCTTAATTTATAACTTACTCTTTCTTTATATTTATAGAAAAATCCATCAGCGCTATCAGAAGGTGAGCCTCCACTAAAAAGAGGAAGAGGAAGACAAAAAAAATATCATCAGTAGCACCTAGTGCACCTCCTCTACCTACTACACCTCCTGATTTTCCTGCATCATCTTCTGCTCCTCTTAATTATCATGTATCATCTTTAGTAGCTGGTACTACTAAAAGAGGAATAAGTAGAGGCAGGGGAAATACATCTCCAGAGAAAAGGCCAAGAGTCACCAAGCTGCAAATGGTTTTAAAGTCAAGAATGTGAGTCTCTGCTATATCTTAAACTATTTTGTTAACTTAGACAATTTAAATTTTGAATTATATTCATAATTTTACTGTAGCCTGGCATGCCAAGTAGTAAGATCTACTCTGCTGGTCAAGCAAAAGTGACAAGATCAGCTGATGTAACTGGTGACATTGGTTATACACCATGCACTACAAGTAAGCTGAAATGGAATGGCAAAGCAGCAATCTCAACAAAAAAACTTCAAGAGCTTAGAGAGAATCAAAGAAAGAAGACAATGGGAAGTAGTTCAAAATAATCCAAGTCAAAATAGCACTTCTTCACAGTCAAAGATGCCATGGAAATTGAAGTGATGTTGATGTATTTAAGAACTTTTTAAGTTAGTCCAGTAGACATACAAACTATTTCATTTAAGGGCCTACTATTTTTATTTTGTTTGTTAGTAAATTCTGCCTTTTGTGAGGCATTATGAATGTGACTTTATTTTTGTATTGAATAGTGATGTTGAAGTATGAATGAATGGTGATGTTGTGTTCAGATGTATCTATTCAATTGTGTTGGCTATTCAGCTGTGTTTACATATTGTGTTGTGTTGGTTATTGAATTGTCTATTCTATTTTGTTGGCTAGGTTATTGTGTTTACAGATGATGTTGTGCTTAATTTGTGTTGGCTATTACAGTTTACAGATGATATTGTGCTTAATTTGTGTTGGCTATTACAGTTTACAGATGAAGCTAACAATTTACAAAAGCTTCAATTGACAACATAGATTGATATATATATTGAGAGAGATATACAAAAATTTTCACATACATTGAGAATTCTGATAAACATAAGAACACAAAGATAAATACACAAAAACATCTTCCATAGGAACCTACACCATTTCCACCTTCCATTGAGCCTCCTCTCAAAATATCAAATTAGAGTTACTCAAATTGTCAATATGAACCTGCCTAATCCATAATTCTTGCTCCCACTCATTGATTTTGTTCACCAATCTTGGAAGGATAAAATTTGATCTTGGATCCACTTGTTCTTTGTCCCTCCATCGAAAAAATTTATAGTTTTTACACTGAAAAATAGAGAAAAATAGTACATTAGCATCAATTGAATATAAAGTGAAACAATAATACAAGGGAAAACACATTAACCATAGCATGGGAAAGACCAAAATCTTCTTTCCGGATTTAATTTCGACCAAGAAGTTTGAAAATTCAGCAAAATGCTATGTTTGCATCTCACAACAACGTTGAGCATTGGATCTGATTCATCCATACAATGCTTATTCAAGTTTTCATTTGCCATTTTTAACGAATTTAGAGAATTTAAAATCCAATTAGATAACCTAAATAACAAATTAGAGCAGATTACAAACCCTAACTTCAAGATTTAAAGTAGAAATGAACATAAACAACCAAACCCTAGCTAAGCCCAAGAGAAAATCGTCAAAATATTGAAGAAAAAACAAGGATTAATGGTAGGGAAGAAGGAACGATGGTTTATTTAATTTGGGGAAGATGACCGTTGTCAATTTTATCGCCTTTTCTAACGTGTACCAGTTTATTTCCTGTTCTAATGCGCTAGAGGAGGTGGTCTCACCTCCTATGACAGGCCAGCACTCAAGTGTGTAGTAAATAGAGAAATAAATTGTTTAGCGGGGTGATAGGACACCAGTAAACTTGGAGTGTGTAGTTGGGATTTCGGGTATAGGTTGGGGGGTGTTAGACCATTTTCTCTCTCTCTCTCTCTCTCTCAATATATATGTATATATATATATATCAAGTAACCGAACTTGAAGAATCAATGCAAATATAATTTACAATATTTGGAAACTATTAGGGGTGTGTGCATGATGATTGGGGTTTCAACACAAATAGATAAAGATTAATTGTAACCAAATAAATTGATGCATGTATACCAATTGGTCTAGGCTACATTGGATATTCTCTAGAACTATCAAACATATGTTCCTTTGATTCTCTCGAACTGCAAGATCCTTTTCCAATTAAACACCAAGCATTGTTTGCGTAGATAGACTATCCCAAGCTCATATCATTAAATGAGAAATTACTCGAATTATCCCATTTGTAACACAGTGCATGCTCAAGGAAATTAAATTAGAACTTCGTAAACATTTTTCTAGATTTCTTAATGTTTACAAAAAAATTCACTCTTGATATTAGATTGGACGAATTGAGTATGGCTTTCTAAATGTCTTAATTATTTTCAAACGTATTTATGTATATCTTTATTTTACAAGATATTGTGATTGACTAATTTTTAATTAAATATAGTTAAGAATTTATTCATTTATGGACTATTAAGAATTGGTTATGTTTTATATTATGTGTGTGCGTGTATATATATATATAAACACACTTATATATATATATTACCTTAAAATATGAACTCTCTAACATATATATATATATATATACTACCTTAAAATATGAACTCTCTAACATATATATATATATACTATCTTAAAAGTATGAACTCTCTAACTTTAATGTTAAGTTACCAGAATACCCACAACTTAAAACACCAAATTTAGTATATTTTTTTATATTTTATGTAATATTACATTTATTTATATTTTAAAATATATTAAAAGTTTACCTTTTCAAATTGAAGGATTGTGACTTTCTTGAAGGGTTGTGACTTTTACAAAGAGTTATGACATTTTCAAAGGGTTGTTACTTTTTCAAAGAGTTGTCACTTTTTTGAAGGATTGTGACTTTTTTAAAAAGTTGTTACTTTTTCAAAAGGTTCTGACTTTGCCAAAAAGTTGTGAATTTTTTGAAAGGTTGTGACTTTTTCAAAGAGTCGTGAATTTTTCAATGAGTTGTGACCTTTCGAAAGGGTTGTTACTTTTCTGATAAAACACACTAATCACCTGTCCATCCTACCCTATTTTTGATACAAATAGAAGGATTCAGTCACATTTTTAAACTACAATTTTTCTATGTTTTCTATTCTTCTTCTTCTTCTTTAAACACTAAATTTAGTAAATATATATATTTCATGCTATGTTTATTTATTTATATTATATATATTATATTAAAAACAGACACCTTTTCACATTGAAGGGTTGTGAAGTTTTTGAAGGGTTGTGAATTCTCTAAAGAGTTGTGACTTTTTCGATGGGTTGTAACTTTTCCAAAGAATTGTGACTTTTTTGATGAGTGGTGCCCTTTTCAAAGGGTTCCGACTTTTTTGAAGGATTGTGACTTTTCTGATATGCATAATAAACACATGTCCATTCTACCTTTTGTTGGTTATAAATTGAGGGTTCCCTCATATTTTTAAACTACATATTTTCTATGTTTTCTATTCTTCGACTTTTGAAAACATCCCATTTCGTAAATCTACTATATTTCATATGAAAATTGTGATGTTTCCGAAGAGTTGGACCCTTTTTAAAAGGTTCTGACTTTTCGGAGGGGTTGTGACTTTTCTTATAAGGCATAATAAGCACATGCTTAATCTATCCTTTGTTGGCCATAAATAGAGGGTTTCCTCATATTGTTAAACTACGAGTTTTCTATTATTCTTCTTCTAAAAACATCAAATTTAGTACATCTATTATATTTTATATTATATATTTATTTATTTATATTATATTATATTTATTAAATGCATACACCCTTTCAAATTTTAGAATTGTGACTTTATTAAATGAAACCTGTCTGTAACACCTCAGATTCAAACAGAAGGAAATTGCAGGTTTTCAAAATGGTGCCAGTACCAACGGAAGCCATCCACGGACCATAAGTGGAATTATGGTCCGTAGGTGGGAATCGTAGATGGCAAGGTAAACTTTTTTAAAATGTCAAGTTTCAGGATCCTTTCTACGATTCAACAGGACAGTCCGTCATTGCTTCTATGGACCGTAGGTTGGTCTCGTACGTCTCTCAAGACTTGGTGAAATTTTGAGGGTTTAAGGTTGGATTGACAGTTGGTATGTACGGTCCGGCAATGGACCTACGAACCGTACATGGGGTCCCGTCATTTGAAGGTCGAAAACAATAGTTTCTGAACTTTTCCATGGTTGACCAGGATGGTCCGTTGTTTGACCTACGGACCGTAGGTCGAGTCTGGCAGTTAGTTTTAAGGGCTTTTTGGTCTTTTTCCTAATTGATCTATTTCTAATCTATGTCGGTTAGGCCCTAATACTAGACTCTATATAAGGCTTCTTAGCCTAAACCTACCCTTTTCTAATCACTTCCAAACTCCCTCCAAAATCATTCCCTAAATATATCTCTCTCTAGAAGCTTGAAGAAGAAGAAGGAGAATCTAGGGTTTCAAGATCAAGCCTCCTAGTCCTCCGTTGCTAGTGGGCTTTTAGCATCAAGGTATGATAGCTTTCACCTATGGAGTCCTTTCCTCCATAGGGTTCCTAAATTCTCCAAGTTTGTGAAGTTAGATTCTTCAATTGAAATTAGGGTTTTTCTTCTATCTTATGAGTTCTTTCAAATTATGATTTAATTGATTGATTTAAGTCTTTTTATGCATGAATTGAATAAATTACATGTTTTGAAGTTGAATCTCATGAATCTATGTGAAATCCATGATTTCGATATGTTAATCTGTTGATAAGGTTTTGAATTATGAAAGGAGAATTATGAAAATTGCATGATTTATTATTTCTAAGTTATGATTCCATGATGAAGTTATGAATGATCAAAAGATGGATTTTATGAAGATGTGCATGTTCAATTATGAAACTTATGATTATTTAAGGTTGCTTTGAGAGTGAAGCTTTGATGTTGTTTTTGTGAAAGGATTTTTCTCACATAAAGGACTCATAAGGGTTGAAAGGTTTTCTCAACTAAACTTTGAACCAAGATTAAGAAGCTATCCTAATGATAATACAAGAGGCGATTACCCATGTTCTCTAATAATGAGATGAGTATGAATTATGATTAATCTGTGGGAATTATGCTTAGAACCGAGTGGATATTGAGATGGAATCTCTCTCGTTAGTAGAGGTCGGGTTTCTAGTAGCAATATCTTTATCCCATAACTATGTGCCACCGTAGGTTGGTCTTAGATAGACATTAGCTAGTGGATCCACGTAAGCTAAAGGTTATGGTTCTTACCTTGGCAAGTATGTTGTGGCTCACATGGTCTATGTCGGTTAAGACTCAATTCCCACAATAATGAACTAAGATTACTTTCTAAAGGTATTTTAGGCATATGTTGCTTTAAGATGATTTCCTTGCATTGACCATGGCGTTTATCTCATATTTTCTATCATGTCATCAAATGATTTATCTTGGTCATTGTATCTTATGTATAGCCCTTTTTGCATAATTTTGTAACCTCTATGCATAGTTATCATACTTGGTACATTCTATTACTAACGCATACTCCTGCCTACATTTTCTCATAAGTGTAGGATCCGACACGTCTCCATCCTCTCGTGGCTAGTTAGTTGTGATAGAGACCTTGAAGACTTGGTGAGTCCTCAAACATTCGAGGACAATGCAATGCTTATGCTTTTATGTCATTTTACTTTTAAGACTTGTATGGGTTACGTTCCCTTTCATTTCATTGATGTATTAGATGGCTTTGAGACTATGTTAGTCTTCTGCTACCTTTGTCAACTCTTTGATATAAATTATCTTATGAACTCTATCTACTATTATACTGTATGATATATGCTAAGTGGCTTGTATGGGGCCTTTCGGGATCTTGTACGTCATGTCAAGACTAGGGGATACTTTAGGTTGTGACAAACTTGGTATTCAGAGCACAAGGTTTAAGAAAGGTCCTAGGATGTCACATAAGCCACGTCGAGTAGAGTCTTGTTCATGGGTGTGAAGTGCGCCACACTTATGAATGAGAGGCTATAAGATGTTTAGGAAACTCTACTTCTTTCATCACTCTAAAGTTATGTGAAAGAGTTTAGCTCTATATATCTCTCTCCTATTTCCTATCCGATGATTTTCAGAATATGGCCACTCAAAGGGCATATACTAGGAGGAATGCAAGAGAGAATGTGGAACAAGAAGCTCCTCAAGTTCTGGTGGACCCTTTTGCCGAGCAAGTAACTAATGTGGAGTTTAGGGATGCTTTTCAAGTGTTGGCCCAAGCCATGATGGCTCAAGCCAATAGGGAGGCTATCGTACCCGTGAATCCAAATGTGGGTACGTCGACAACTAGAGTGAGGGACTTCACTAGCATGAACCCTCCGGAGTTTCATGGTTCCAAGGATTAGGAAGATTCTGAAGATTTTATTGATGAGGTGCATAAGGTGTTGATGATCATGGGTGTAACCCCGGTGGAAATGACAGAGTTGGCCGCTTATCAACTCAAGGGTGTGGCTCGAGTGTGGTTTGAACAATGGAAGAGTCAGAGGGTGGTTGATGCGGGTCCTATTATTTGGGAGAAGTTGAAGGTTGCCTTCCTTGATAGGTTTTTTCCCCTTGAGATGAGTGACACAAGGGTACTTGAGTTCATTAACATTCATCAAGAAAACATGAGTGTGAAGGATTACGCCTTGAAGTTCACACATTTTTTTACGCTCCATCTATGGTTATCTATCCTAGGGCAAGGATGAGTAAGTTTATTTCGGGAGTGTCTGAAATGGTGGTCAAAGAATGTCGTACCGCTATGCTCTTTAATGCAATGGACATTTCTCATCTAATAGTTCATGCTCAACAAATAGAAGAAGAGAAACTTAAGGAAAAGTCTAGGGAAGCAAAGAGGGCTAAGACCAGTGAAGGTGACTTTTCACGCTCAAGGTTCGATGGATATGGTCGTCCTAAATTTCGATAAAAGTTTTCCGATCAAGGTTCCTCCAATGCTCCTCCTAGATGCAACAAAGATAGGGTGTCTAACCCTAAGCCTCAAGGAAGGAATGGTGGTGGATTTTCATTGACTACTTGTGCTAAATGTGGAAAGAAGCACGAGGCAAGTGCTTGGCCGGCACAGATGGTTGCTTCGGTTGTGGTAAGAGTGGTCACAAGATAACATATTTTCCATCACTTGTATTTAAGGAAAGAGAAGGTAGACAAGCTCCACCTAGTGGATTAGGTTCGAATACTCCCAAGCAAAATCGGTTCTATGCGCTCCAAACTCGTCATGAGCAAGAGGGTTCTCCCGATGTGGTTATTGGTATATTGAAAGTCTTTAATCTAGATGTTTATGCTTTGCTTGACCCCAGTGCTACCTTGCCTTTTGTAACGTCTTATGTGGCTATGAGGTTTGATGTTCTTCCAGATGTGTTGTTAGATCCTTTTTCTGTCTCTACTCCTATTGGTGAATCTATTGTGGCTAAAAGAGTCTATAGAGATTTTCCTGTCTCCTTAACTAATAGAGTCACTCATGTTGATCTTATAGAGCTTGATATGTTAGATTTCAATGTTATTCTTGGGATGGATTGGTTTCATTAATATTATTCCTCTATTGATTGTAGGACCCGAGTGGTCAAGTTTCAATTCCCAAATGAGCCTATCCTAGAGTGGAAGGGGGGAAATTCTATGCCTAAAGATCAATTTATGTCATGTCTTAAAGCTAGAAAGATGATTTCTAAGGTGTGTATATACCATCTTTTTAGGGTGAGGGATATGGATTCCGAAACCCCTACTTTTGATTCGGTTCCCATTCTAAATGAGTTTCCGAGAGTGTTTCCTGATGATCTACTCGGTGTTCCTCCCGTAAGGGAAATAGACTTCGGTATTGACCTTTTCCCCGATACACAACCTATTTCTATTCCTCCTTATCGAATGGCTCTGGTAAAACTTAAGGAGTTAAAGGAGCAATTGAAAGACTTGTCGGATAAGGGTTTCATCTTACCAAGTATCTACATGGGGTGCTCCAGTTTTATTTATTCGAAAGAAGGATGGTTCACTTCGTATGTGCATTGAATATCGTCAATAGAACAGGGTTACCATTAAGAATAAGTATCCTCTTCCAATGATAGATGACTTGTATGGTCAACTCCAAGGGCCAAGTTACTTCTCTAAGATCGATCTTCATTCAGGTTATCACCAATTGAGGGTGAAAGAAGATGATATCCAAAACGGCTTAACGGACTAGATAAGGTCATTATGAATTCGTAGTGATGTCTTTTGGCTTGACGAATGCTCCGGCCGCGTTCATGGATTTGATGAATATGGTGTTTAGACAATATCTTGATATGTTTGTGATTGTGTTCATTGATGATATTTTGACTTACTCAAGGAGTTAGGATGAGCATGCCGATGATTTGAGGACTGTGTTACAAGTCATCAAGGAACAACAACTCTTTGCAAAGTTTAGTAAATTTGAGTTTTGGCTAAGGTCCGGTCCGTGGCTTTTCTTGGTCACATTGTCTCCGGTAAGGGTATTGAGGTAGAACCTAAGAAGACTGATGAGGTTAAGAATTGGCCTAGACCTCTATCACCTTTTGATATTCGAAGTTTCTTGGGTTTGGCTAGTAAGTATAGGAGGTTTGTTGAAGGGTTTTCTTCGATTGCTTCCCCATTGACGGCTTTCACTAGAAAGAAGGTTAAGTTCACATTGTCCGAAGCGTGTAAGAAGAGTTTTCAAGAATTGAAAGATAGACTTTCCTCGGCTCCGATATTGACTTTACTGGAAGGGTCCAATGGGTTTGTGGTTTATTGCGATGCTTCAAGGATTTGGTTAGGGTGTGTTCTTATGCAAAACGGGAAGGTCATTGCTTATGCTTCAAGGCAACTCAAGATTCATGAAAAACACTATCCTACTCATGTCTTAGAGTTAGCGGCAATTGCGTTTGCCTTAAAGATTTGGAGGCATTATTTGTATGGTGTGCATGTTGATGTTTTTACCGACCATAAGAGTTTGCAATATGTATTCAAAGGGAAAGATGTAAATCTTCGCCAAAGGAGGTGGCTTGAGTTGTTAAAGGACTATGACATGAGTGTCCTCTATCACCTCGGCAAGGCAAACGTGGTGGCGGATGCTCTTAGTCGGTTGTCTATGGGTAGTGTTGCTCATGTTGAGGATTATAAGAAAGACTTGGTTGGTGATGTTCATAGATTGGCCCGATTGGGCATTCGGTTGATTGATTCTTATGAGGGTGGTGTTATGATTCACAATGGTTCAGAATCGTCCGATGTGAAGCCTAAGCGAAATCTTGATCCTAATTTGGTTGAGTTGAAGGAAGCGGTGCTCAAGAAGTCCGTTGAGGCTTTCTCCCAAGGGAGAGATGGTGTGCTTCGATATCAAGGTCGTTTATGTTTTTCCGATGTAGATGACCTAAGAGAACAAATTTTGTCAGAAGCCCATAGTTCTTGATATTCTATTCACCCGGGAGCTACCACGATGTGCCGTGATTTAGGGGAGGTCTATTGGTGGAGTGAGATGAAGAAGGATATTGCGGAATTTGTGGCTAAGTGTCCTAATTGTCAACAAATGAAAGTTGAGCATCAAAAGCCGGGAGGTTTGTCCCAAGATATTAGTATTCCTACTTAGAAGTGAGAAGATTTGAATATGGACTTTATTGTTGGGTTACCATGCACCCGGCGGCAATATGATTCGATTTGGGTTACTGTGGATCGTATGATGAAATCAGCCCATTTCATTCCCATCAAGGTTTTCTTATTCGACAGAGGATTATGCTAAGTTGTACTTGAGAGAAGTGGTTAGGTTGCATGGAGTGCCTTTATCCATTATCTCCGATCGTGGTGCACAATTTACTTCTCAATTTTGGAAATTTTTCTAAAAGGGTCTTGGTACTCGTGTTAAGCTTAGCATGGCCTTTCATCCTCAATCGATGGGCAAGTGGAACGTACTATCAAAACTTTTGAAGACATGTTGAGAGCTTGTGTGATTGATTTCAAGGGTAATTGGGATGATCATTTGCCTTTGATCTAATTTGCTTACAATAATAGCTACCATTCTAGTATTGGTATGGCTTCATTTGAGGCTCTGTATGGTAGAAGGTGTAGATCTCCAATAGGTTGGTTTGAAGTTGGTGAAGTTGCTTTAATAGGTCCCGAGTTGGTACATGAGGCTATGGAGAGAGTTTGGCTTATTAGAGAAATGCTGTAAACAACTCAAAGTTGACAAAAGTCGTATGCCGATGTTAGAAGGAGAAATTTAGAATTTGATGTTGATGATTGGGTTTACTTGAAAATTTCACCCATGAAGGGTGTAATGAGGTTTGAGAAGAAAGGGAAGCTTAGTCCCCATTATGTAGGCCCATATCAGATTTTGAGGCGTGTTCGTAAAATTGCTTATGAGCTGGGTTTGCCTAATGAGTTGGCATCAGTACACCCGGGTTTCCATGTCTCATTGTTGACAAATTGTGTTGGCGATTCGTTGACTATAGTGCCTTTAGAAGATCTTGGCATTAAGGATAGCCTTTCTTATGAAGAGGTTCCGGTTGAGATTCTAGACCGACAAGTCCGGAAGTTAAGAAATAAAGAAATTTCATCCGTGAAAGTTCTATGGAGGAATCAGTTAGTTGAGGGTGCTACTTGGGAGGCCGAGGCCGATATGATGTCCCGATATCCTCTTCTCTTTCCCTCCGACCCTACTCTAGCTTGAGGTATCTAGTTCCTCAAGGTTCATTCTTTTGGTTTCATGTGTCATAGTTGTTTCCATGATTCCTTGATTACGCATGTTCATGAAGAGTCTAATTTTGATAAAATGAGCTAGCTTGATTGATTTATCTATGATTATGTGCATTTGAGTATGAGTAGCATAAAGCTTTTATGAAATGATGTTTTGAACATGCTTTAAGGTTGGAGTTGACGTTTCCTCCTCGGATATACGCATTTATGTGATTATATTATTGGCTGTGTTGTTAGATCTTGCTTGAAACCTTCCTTATGATGTCTTGATTCCCATTCGAGGATTAATATTCCCAAGGGGGAGATAATGTAACACCCTGGATTCGGAAAGAACAAAAATTTCCAACTTTTGAAGAATGGGGGTGAACCGCATCCTAACCTACTGACCGTAGGTGGGGTCTCGTGGGTCCTACTATTTTTGGGGATGAAAAATTTATAAATTTTGGGGCTTAGGCAATATGACCTACGGGCAGTAGGTTGATGTAACACCCTAGTTTTTGAAAAGTAAGAAAAAAATGTAGATTTAAAAATTTTCTGGTGCCAGTGACGAGAGAGGCCATCTACGGACCGTAGGTGGAGTGATGGACCGCAGATGGGAACCGTCGATGGTCCTGCCAACTTTATGAATTTTGAGTTTCTGAACCTTGACCTACGGAATAGCAGGACGGTTCGTAGTTCAGTTGACGGGCCCGTAGATGGGTTCCGTAGATGCCTTCAAGACTTAGCAAAATTTTCAGTCTAAAACAAACTTTCTGAATCAATTGACGGAAGAGTAGGAAGGTCCGTCAGTGGATGTACGGACCGTAGGTCCTGTTCGTTGATTGGCTCCGATAGTTTTATTTAAGGGCTTTTTGGACGTTTTCCTTAAATGTTTATTCCTTATACTAGATGATTTTGCCCCTTAACCTTGGCCCTATTTATATTTTCTAAGCCCTAATCCCTTCATTCCAACTCTCATTCCCAAAAATATTCCTCTCTCTAGAAGAACACGAAGGAGAAGAAGAGAGCTAGGGTTCTCATCAAGGTCATCAATCCTTCTTTTATTTCAAGGCATTGGCATTGAGGTATGATAGTATTTACCATTTGGAGTCTTTCCTCCAATGGGTCCTCTTTTCCTTAAGGTTTTCAAGGTTTAGTCTTGCCCAAGAGAGCTAGGGTTTTGACAATTCTTATGGGTTCTTCATTATGCATTCCATTGTTGATATTATGGTTGATAGTGCACGATCTAGTGCGGTAAAGTAAGCTAGTGCACGATTTAGCGTGGTTTACATGCAACTTGATGAATCCCATGAGCTTATGCTAAGTTTCCCCCAATTTATGATTATGTTTATGATTATGGGTTGATTGAGAAAATATGAATTGCATGAACTCTTTGTGAATTGAGTTAAGGATTATGATTATCATGCTATGAATTTCATATAAGACTATGAATGATGAAAAGAGGATATTTTATGAAAAGATGCATGATTGAATCATAATCTATGATTTTCCTCTATTATGTGGGTTCCCTCAATTATGACTAAAGTGCCTTGATTTATGGCTTTTTAAGTATTAGCTTGCATTGAATTGCATGTTTTGAGGTGAAACTTATGAACCCATGATTTATGAGTTAAGAGCATGATGAGTTATGTAAATATGAAGCTTGTGAACTCATGCATGGTTTATGAAGTTTATGATATGTTAGAGCAATTGTTGAGTTGTGAAAGGGTTTCTAATGTAATGCTCAACCTATGAATGTGAAAGGTTTTCTCACACGTAATGATTCATAACTTGTGGAAAGGCTTGCTCAACGAAGTTTGAACCCATGATTAAGGAACTAATCTATGAAGGAAAAGGAGGCGATTACCCATGTTCCCTAATGTAGACAAGAGGCGATTACCCATGTCTACTAATAATGAAATCACGACCAATAGAAGAAAAGGAGGTGATTACCCATGTTCTTAAAGAGCTATTCTAATGAATGAAGGGACAATAGGCGATTACCCATGTACCCTAATGTCGACAAAGCGGCGATTACCCAAGTCTACCAATAATGAGTTTATGATTAATGTAGACAAGAGGCGATTACCCATGTCTACATAAGATAAAATGAACTATGCTAAATCCGTGGGAAGTATGCTTAGTACCGAGTGGACAAGTGGCGATTACCCATGTCCCATAACCTATATGACACCATAGGGTGATGGTCTATGATAGATACTAGCTAATGGATCCACATAAGCTAAGAAGTTCATGGTCTTACCTTGGCAAGTAGGACACCCCTTTTCGGTGTAGGGCAGACACCGAATTCCATGTTGATAGCTCACATGGTCTTATATTTCGGTTAAGGCTATTTCCCCACAACTAATGAACAAGTGTTATGATGATGATCTAAGGTAAAGTAAAGGAAAGATGAATAGCTTGTCTTGGCCATGGTTTATGCTTCATGTTTTCTTATGTTCTATCATGTTTTAGCTTGGCCATTACATGTCATGATTATATGTAATTCTAGCATGGTTTATATGCCCTTTGTGCATTGCTATCATACTTGGTACTTGATTGTACTAACGCATACTTTTGCCTACATTGATTCTATTGATGTAGGACTTGGCGGTTCTTCGCATCCCACTCGTGGCTAGTCAGTTCAAGTGATAGTGAAGACTTGGTGAGGCCTCCTATGTCTGAGGACCTACCCTTGTTACGTTTTCATGCTTTCCGTTATACTTTTTGATATTGTACTGGGCTGCGTCCCAAACCTTCATTTCTATTCTATTATGCTAGATGGCTTGAGACATGAGATGTAGACTTCCGTTGATGTTTTTCTTTAACTCTGTTGTGATTTTATCTTTTGTACTCTTTAATTTCTACTATCTTGTATGAATGTATGCTAAGTGGCTTGTATGAGGCCTTTCGGGGTCATGTATGCCATGTCACGCCTAGGGGGTACCTTGGATCGTGACAGTTGACATACCAACCATAGGTCATGAAGTAGGTGGGGCAGTCCCACAGTTTTTGAAGAGGGTCTTTTGGTCTTTTTCCCAAATGGTCTAATTAGTAATTAGGTCGGTTACCCACCCTTCCTAACACTATATAAACCTTTTTAAGCCTAAAATCTACCCTTTTCCCTATTCACTTTCCAATTACTCTCAAAACCTCACCCAAATATTTCTCTCTCTAGAAGCTTGAAAAAGAAGAAGAAGGACCTAGGGTTTCAAGATCAAGCCTCCTAATCCTCCATTGATTTCAAGGTTTTGGCATAGAGGTATGATGATCTTCATCTTTGGAGCCCTTTCCTCCATAGAATCCCTAAAATTCTCTATTTTACAAGTTAGAAAACCTCCATTGAAGTTAGGGCTTTTCTTTTATGTCATGGGTTCCTTTCAATATTAATTTAATTGATTGTTTAATGAACTATGAAGCATGAATTGAGTTGAGTTTCATGAATCAAGATGAATCTCCATGAACCCATGTGATTTCCCCAATTTCGAAATTAGGTTTGTTGATGGGTTGAATTGTGAAGAAGATGAATCTAATGAAATCTATATGAACCCATGCATGATCTATGATTTCTAAAAGCTACGATTTTATGATGAATTTTGAATGATCAAAAGATGGGTTTTATGAAAGTATGCATGTTCAATGATGAATATTATGATGATTTGTGAATTGCTTTGAGATTGAAGCATGAATGATGTTTTTGTTGAGTTGTGAAAGGGTTTCTCACATATTACTCAAACTATGAATGTGAAAGGATTTTTCTCACATAAAGGATTCATAACATGTTGAAGGTTTTTTAAACTAAAGCTGAATCAAGATTTAAGCAGCTATTATAAATGACGTAAGCTTGGACTAGCCATGGAAGATGAAACGTCAATACTAATGAACTTTAGCTTGGATTGGTAACTCTAGTTGTACCTTTTCATGGATAATAAGATGAATAAGAATTATGACTAAATTCCGTGGGATTTATGCTTAACACCGAGAGGATATTGAGATGAAAGCTCTCCCGTAGTAGAGGCCTGATTTCTAGTGGAAGCTCTCCCGTGGTAGAGGCCGGGTTTCCAAAAGCAATCTCTTGTCTCATAAAGTATGTGCCATCATAGGATGATTGTCTAGATAGACATTAGCTAGTTGATCCACATAAGCTAGAGGTTTATGGCCTTATATTGGCAAGTAGGACACCTCTTTTCGGGGTGGGGTAGACATTGGATTCCTTGTTGGTAGCTCAGATGGTCTTACATGTCGGTTAAGGCTACTTCCCACAATAACGAACTAAAGTGACTTTTAAGGTATTTCTCAAGTAAAGTAAAGATGTTTAGCTTGCATTGATCATGATTCATAACTTATGGTTTTCTAACCCCTTTTTCATGGTTTAGCTTGATCATTGCATGATTATGAAAATGTCCTTTTTTGAATTGTTAAATGATTTTATACATGATTGTCATGCTTGGTACATTTTTGAACTAACGCATACTCTTGCCTACATTTTCTTATAATTGTAGGATCTGACTCATCCCCATCTTCTCGTGGCTAGTTCATGATAGTAGAGATCTTGAAGAACTTGGTGAGTCCTCATATGTTCGAGGACGTAGCCACACTTACTTTCATGTCATTTACTTTCTTTTAAAGACTTTGTATGGGTTACGTCCCAATGTTCTTTCATTCCTATGTTTGATCGCTTTTGAGACTATGTGTAGACTTCTGCTATTGCCTTAAACTCTTTTGATAATAAATTGTCTTTTGAACTTTTAATTTGCTATTTTCTTGTACGATACATGCTAAGTGGCTGGTATGAGGCCTTTCGGGGTCTTGTACGCCATGTCACGTCTAGGGGGTACTTTGGGTCGAGATACCCGAGAGCCACAAAGATGTATCTCTACTTGAGGGAGGTCTATTGGTGGAATGTGATGAAGAGGTCCCAATGTTCTATTGGTGGAAGTGTCCTAATTGTCAACAAGTGAATGTTGAGCACCAAAAGCTGGGAGGTTTGTCCCAAGATATTAGTATTCCTACTTGGAAGTGGGAATATTTTAATATGGACTTCATTGTTAGTTTACCGCACACTCGTTGACTACATGACTCGATATGGGTTATCATGGATTGTATGACGAAATCAGCTCATTTCATTCCCTTCAAGGTTTTTTATTCGGCAAAAGACTATGCTATGTTTTACCTAAGGGAAATGGTTAGGATGCATGGAGTGCCCCTATCCATTATATCCCATCATGGTACACAATTCATCTCTTAGTTTTGGAAATCTTTCCAAAAGGGCCTTGGTACTCATGTTAAGCTCAGTACGGCCTTCCGTCCTCAAACCGATGGGCAAGCGGTGCTGACTATTCAAACCTTGGAAGATATGTTGAGAGCTTGTGTGATTGACTTCAAGGGTAATTGGGATGACCATTTGCCTTTCATTGAGTTTGCTTATAATAATAGGTATCACTCTAGTATTGGCATAGCTCCATATGAGGCCCTTTATGATAGGAGGTGTAGATCTCCAATAGGTTGGTTTGAAGTTGGCAAAGTCGCTTGGGTAGGTCTCGAGCTAGTACACGAGGCTATAGAGAAAGTTCGGCTTATTAGAGAATGGTTGAAAACGGTCAAAAGCCAATAAAAGTTCTATGTCGATGTTAGAAAGAGAGATCTAGAATTTGATGCTAATGATTGGGTCTACTTGAAAATCTCACCCATGAAGGGTGTAATGAGGTTTAGGAAGAAAGGGAAGCTTAGTCCTCGCTATGTGGGTCCATATCAGATTTTGAGGTGAATTGGCAAGGTTGCTTATGAACTTGACTTGCCTAATGATCTAGCATCCATTCACTCGATTTTCCATGTCTCCTTATTGAAGAAGTGTGTTGGTGATCCGGCATCAATAGTGCCATTGAAGAGTGTTGGTGTAAATGAGAGTCATTCTTATGAAGAGGTTCTGGTTGAGATTCTAGACCGAAAAGTTTTGAAGTTGAGGAATAAAGATGTTGCTTCCGTTAAGGTTCTTTGGAGAAATCAGTTAGTTGAGGGTGCCACTTGGGAGGCCGAGGCTAATATGATTTCCCGCTATCCTCATCTCTTTCCCTCCACACCTACTCTAGCTTGAGGTACTAAATTCCTCATGGTTCACTCCTTTGGTCTAATGTGTCCTAGATATTCCCATGATTCTTCATTTATGCATGTTTATGAAAAAGCTTAATTCTTGGGAAAATGAGTTAACTTGATTGATTTCTTCAAGTTTATGTGCACTTGAGTATATGTTGCATATAAACTTTATGAAAAGAAGTTAGCTTTTGTTATAATACACACAGCGGAAGAAATATTCAAGATCACGAATTTATAATATAACTAATCAACATAATATTACGAATTAAAGAAGAACAACTAACATGTTGAAGCTATCACAAAATCCGTTCATAGCCGAGGAATCTAGAACAACAAAACTATGACCTTCTACTATTTTCCTTACTGATTCTTCTACTAGAACTTGTGTGGGCAAGTAATTGTTTTTTCAGAAAAGAGATACTTCTCTCTACTGCCTCTTTGCCCTTTTATACACTACTTTTCACTCCAAGTAGGAGATCCAAACGTTTTGGCCATAAAGCAGTAGTTAATAAGGACAATTAAGCAGCAATTAAAACATAATAAAATCAAAACATTTCCTTCCTCTTTTAAGGAAAAACATTTTTTTAGTTTTCTTTCCATTTAAAATTCAAAATAAATTACCTTATTCAGAAGATCAGTAAAAATAAATTTACCTCTTCTATAAAATTTTCCTTCTCAAACACTGGTTAATCAGTCAGGCACAACAGAGACCGCAGACTTATTAATTGAGGCTTCCAATCACGATAATAATTTGCAAAATAATAAATTAACCTTATCGCAATAAATTACAAATTACTCCAATAAAAATCTTTAATTGCACTCCTCGATTTAATTTCAAAGCCTACCATTACATCTTATTTAACTCCTCATATAAGAATTGCTGACACCAATCAATTTAATTAAACTTTCTGAAAAAATTTAATTCAAAGATTAATCTAATCTTTTATCTTTATGTTTAAATTTATTCACGTGATATATATATATATATATATATATATATATATCCACCTGCAGAATTTTTCATGTGACAACTTATAAGCAACCATAAAGGGATGTCTTCTTTCTCATGACCGAGATATAGTTCTATCAGCTACTTATTATTTCACAAATGTGATTTGTCACTATCCACTCCATTAGGAATATTTTGACTCATCATAGAGTCTCACATTTTAATAGATCAAAATAATAAAACAAACTATACGGATCATACTAATTATATCAAGATTAATAGTATAAGTAAATGTAATGGACTAGAGATATTGTTTATTAAAATTTAGAACATAAACTTATATCTCAATTTGGTCCATTCAATACATACTAAATGTTATAGAAAAAGAAAAGAAAATTTTATCATTCCCATAATCAAGATCGAATTATAATTAATCTTGTGTTACAATCATCAAGATGTTTGTCCAACTTCATCTTTGATCGTGAACATTTAATTTATAACTTATTAGAACCAACAATTTTAATCTTTCGTGTATTAGTTAAATAAGTCCATACAAAAAATCATCTACTAGCTATGTAATGGACACGCATGTAAACACAATGATCCATTCAAACAAAGACTTTATTATAATAAATAACATAAAATATAAAGTCTTTACAAAAGATTAAAATCAATACTATAACTCAACCATATGGTGAATAGTATATCCAAACAATCTCCCACTTAGACCTATAACCATGCATATACAATTTTAACACCATTTCTTCTACATGCTTATCAAAAGCCTTCTAAGATAAGCCATTCGTAAATGGCTCTGCCATATTGTTCTTCGATTCAATCTTCAAAACTCTCACATCACCCCCTTTGAGCTATATCACGAATCAAGTGATATTTCCTTTCATTATGTTTACTTCTTGTCACGACCCGATTCCTCGAGTCATGATGGCGCCTACCAACCCGCCAGTAGGCAAGCCAAACCCTATCCCGGAACTTAACAATAATGGGACTGAGAGTGGAAACTAACCTCAACTAAGCGGAAGCATAAATTAAGGAACACATAAAGGAAAGGCGGAAGTGAAACCATCTATATACAACAAACGATACCTCCTAGAACCTGGAAGTCACATGTACATAGCTACTACAAAAATGAGTACAAGTCCAAAAAGTGGACCGCAGAAATAAGACTGTCTCAAAAATGAAAGACAAGAAAAAATATAAGTATAGAAGTAGGCTGGTAATCTCAAGAATCCATGTGCTCACCCTCGTCTCTGGATCAGACTGCAGCAGGCTCGAACTCAATGCTGATAGCTGGTGCTTAGACCTGTATCACAAAAATAGATTCAGAGTGTAGCAAGAGTACCAAACAACAGGCACCCATTAGGCATCATAGCCCGACTGAGCAAGAAAGGTAAAAACAGACTGATAGGACAGAATCAATAGTCACTGAGGTCAAGTGAAAATGAAAAGAAGCACACGAGTGCACTGAAAATAACCTAAGTATAGCTAAACTAAACCTAACTAGACCCCCATAAGCCCAGAAGGTACACTCGTGCACAAGTTTAAATAAAAACTTAACGGACCCCTATAAGCCCGACAGGTACACAAAAATGCTAGATCTATGGAACCCAAGGAAACCAACTCCGAACTAAAACAACCCGTCAACTCCAACCCAGTCAATAAGTTCGACTTCCAAATCGATGAGGGATATATGAATATTTGAACGTCTTTCCAAATGAGCCTCGACCTCAACTTATAAGCCACCGCAACCCGCTGACCACTGCTAAAGCGGCCAAGGCCCTGATAAAAGTGGGTCCCACACCCAATGGGCCATTTTAGCCAAATTCTACTGAGGGCCTCGAAATTTGATCGAAAGCTCCCGAAAGTTTTCGAAGGGTCATTCTAGACAAAACTCGGCATTCTAGAACTAACCGCGCTGATGAAATTCTCATCTGAGCAAATTTACCAAGAATGTTTACCAAATTCAACTTTACTCAAAATTTCGAAGACTAAAGAGCGAACTAGCCCCAAAATCACACCGGAAGCCCCGAGACTCAGGCCAACCATGCTTCTAGCCTAATTTGGCCGCTCCGGAGCTGATGAAACCGTCAGAATCCTCATCTGTGGTCAGTTACCTGAGGTTATGTCTGAAATAACCTTTCCAAGGTTCAAAAGCACCAAAACAGGAAAACAATCATAAAAACCAAACGAACGACCAGGAGACCGAACCTATAGTGCCAGCAAGTCAGAAATGACTTGGGGTCAGTACAGGAATGCTCTAAATGGCAGAAAAGAGGCACAAACACATAAATGACCGGAAGGGTCATTACATCTCACTTGTTCCTTTACTCAAAAAGGAATGATTAGTCGACTCAATATCGCCTTAGCTAGCTATTTAGACAAGAAACCTTGAGAAAAGATCCTTTAAAAGAGAATATGTACAAAAAGCCTGATCACTTTCATACATGTGAGCAACCATCATTTTGCTCTTGAACACTTTCTGTTTATTGTGACTCATATCTTATTGGGGGAGTTGTACGATACGCTTGTGGCTCGCATCCTCAATTTAGTTTTTCTCCATTATTGCAATACTGAAGATTTTGAAGTTGACTTTGAACTTCAAGGGATGCTGGAGATTTGAAGTTGACTATCAAACTTCTGATAGTACTTGTTAGAATTTTTGAGGACTTCCTCAAAATTTCTGTCCCAGTAAGATCTCTTGGCAAATCTCAAAATGATCTCCAATCTTGACTTGCTGGTGATAGAATCCTTATTGTGAATTTTTGCGATCTTCTCAAAAATTCTGTCCTAGTTTCTGTTATAATGAGAAATGAAAAAGACATGGGGTACATGATCGCCGTTGTGGGGCCTACATTTGTTGTTGATGATGAATAATACAAAATCGGAGACAAGATCGTCGGTAGAAAATGTTTAATATGTACATGATAAAAATAGGAAAATGATATTCCTTTCTATATTTAAAGCCTAAAGATAAAAAATATGTCACATTTTTTGGACGGACGACCCTATGAAGTGAAATAGGCATCTCACACCGATGGGATTAGCCTATTGTCATATTTCACAATGAACAAACCAATTTTATAAGGGAATCCAAATTATTACTCTTAAAGCAAAAAAGAGAAAAAAAAATGCTTTGAAAGATATTAAAAGGTGGGTGCTTGCCCTATTTTTTTTCTTTTCTATCTTGAAAATTAAGAATATGAAAAGATAGTTAAATCTTGACTACAATTGGTACCAACAGTTAGGAATGCATGTAGATTTATCCTCTCTCTTTCTTTATTGTGATTGAATTCGAGGTAATTTCTATAGATTCAAATGGTACCTCAAACATATTTAGTATCAACAAGATTTGCTCATCTTGCTTCAAACAAAGGTTTTGAATTGTACCAATCCCCATGTTTCAAGTTCCCTCACAACAAGAAAAGTCCTATTTCACACATATTTGAAGCGTTTGATTTGAGGACATTTTTCAAAGTGCACTAACACTCACAAGAATGTTCAACGCATGCAACTGTGATACCATATGCTTGGCCCTTATGTAAATCTCCACTAATATGAGAACATTTGGAATGAGATCATGTAGGGCTTGTCATTGGCTTGTAATGTAGGCTTAGGGACTGGTAAGATATTTATTTGGGATAAAACTGACTTAATCCCTCCTTGAGCGTCACATTGAATTTGTGCTTTTGACAATTCATATGCTTTTGGCGTCTGATCCTTTTTGTCCCTTTCTTTTTTTTCGACTTCTTTTGAATCCTTATTTGTTGGAGCTTTTCCTTTTTCACCCCTTTCTTTTGTTTAGACTTTTTTTGAGTCCTTGTTTCTTGGAGTTTTTCCTTTCTTCACCTCTTTCTTTTGAAGTTTTTCTCCTTTTTTGTTTGAGTATTTTCTTTCTTGTCTTTAATTGACCTTGTAGGGATGTTTTTGTATTTCTTTATTTTTTTCCTCTTCTTTTTTTTTTCTTTCTCTTTTTCCTTTCTCTAGAAGTCGTTTTTGCTTCATTTACTTTCGGAGACTTTATATCTTTTGCCTTTGGCAACTTCAAATCTTGATCTTTTCTCATAATTTACACATCTTTAGTGTGCTCAAGAAGGATGGGCCAAGTGAGGGATAGTGCATGTAAGCATTCAAAAGGGTAATGACTAAGATGTGGTTGTCCAAAGAAAAGGCTTTAGACTCAAAGGGGGAAAACTAGGGATTAATGTCATTTGGTAGGCTTTGAAAGGCACAATCGGATCTTAGAAGGCCTATAATACTTTCCCAAACCAAACATTACTCATGATTTTGCCTAGAAAAACATTCAAGCCAAGTTCTAGATCAATAGTGCGATGCCATTGAATTTTGATCTAAAAGTTCACCACAAAATGTACATGAAACCATGAGGTTGGTTTTATTCTTCTCTCGAATGCCTGCAAGAGAATTTTCAAGCATCTCAAAAGTACAAATGAGAGGTACCAAAAGAATCTATGGTTTACCACAAGTCAATCTTATACATTATATCGAATATTTTTACATGCTCCTAACTGCATTGGTGCCCCAACTGAGTTGAAGACCTGACTCTTAAAATATGTACACAATATCTTTTGTAAAGAATGAATACCAAACCCAAAAATGGGTTGCCTACGTATCTCACCGAGATGAGAATCAGGTACGCGTTGTTCGTGCACACAATTTTTTTTTTGAAATTTAAAAAAATGTATACCAAACTCAAAAAGGGCTACCTACATATCTCACCGAGATGAGAATCACGTTCGCGTAGTTCATGCAGATTTCTCTTTTAAAATGCACACAATATATTTTTTTTAAAATTTTAAGAATGTATTCCGAACTCAGGAAGGTCTGCTACGTCTCTCACCGAAATGAGAATCAGGTGTGCGTAGTTTGTTAATATATGGCTCTAAAATATGCACACAATATTATTTTTGAATATTAAAAGAATGAATATCAAACCCAAGAAGGGCTGCCTACGTATCTCACCAAGATGAGAATCAGGTTCGCGTAGTTCGTTCAGATAAGGGATAAAATTATTCAAAAATTAGACAAACTTAGAGTGATGCTCGTAAGTCTAGTGCCACGACATATTTCATCAGAGAGTGTCTTCTGACTGTTTGCACCAACATATTATGTGTCCTCTCATAACTGTGGCAATCACTTATTGTTGTATTCTTTCTTGAATGTCTTTTAGGACTTTGTATTCTTTTGACTATTCACGAGAATTACACATTGTTATAGCCATCCCCGACTGTTGTGAGGGATAGTTTTCCTGCAAAAATATAAGAAATGTGTGAAAGCAGGGCCATCAGAAAAAATAGATGAGTACAACTTAATAGTCAAAGACTCCCTTGATTTGTCTTTTCGACTAGTTATTAATGGCTTGTGAAGTCCAAAGACTCAATTTTTGTGAGTTCTCTTATCTCTTGTCACTCGGAACGAGCAATAACCTTCAAACTTTCAAAGAGAGATAACTCGAAAGGTAAAAGTTACTTGACAATTACCTGATATTTGTAGATAAAGCTCTTGAAAAACTTTTGAAAATGAATGGATTAGCATACAACATATTCAAATAAAACAGATATAGCACATAGCAAACAAACAATGAATGCATGCCTTATAGAAATGTGCCGTGAGTGTTGAGTCATCTCGTCAAGCCTCAAATCCCATTAAGACGCACAGGCACCCGATGACCTAAAGGCCCGAGAGAACCAACATATAGCCTGTGCTTACTATGCATATAACTATGAAAATTTTAAAGTTATGACAAATTCATATAAGATGCAAGGATAAGAACCAACATAGGTAGACCCAAAACTACAAGGCTTGGCCTTGGAGGCCACAACTGTAAAGAGACAAGACGCAACTGAATTATATACATTAGTCTACAAAGCCTCTAAAAGATATAAAACGTTAATTTAGGACGGGACAAGGCCCCGCCTTACCCTTAACTATCATACAGTAACAAAATAGGTGCCAAAGACTCGGTAAGCCTCGAACCAACCTGGAGCTTCACCAATAGTAGCTGAGTACCTGTGCTCCTACTAACGAGGTCTACTAGCTGGAGTACCTGTGCCTGCATCATGAAATGCAGCGTCCCCACGAGGGACGTAAGTACAAAAAAAATGTAAAGAATATGTGAGGCAATAGCATATGCCAAAATAAGGGCTCAAATGAAATAAAGTATCAATATATTAGTGCATAGATTAGAATAGAAGGCCATATTTGTTTACACTTATGGGATCATGTAATTTACATTCTTTTCTTTACTTTTGTGCGTTATAATCTCTGTAAGGCATGTGATACAATTGACCAGCTGATCAGTGGTAGAAGAGGATGACCCATGCTAGGCATTTTAACCCCTGGGATACTGTCCTCATAATTACATAAATTGGGATCGGCCCATGCAAGGCTTTCGCCCCGGAGCTGCCACCTTTCTGTACCAATTGGGATCGACCCATGCTAGGCATTTGCCCATTGGCTGCCACCCATAAATTCACAGATTGCTTCTCTTAATTTCTTTAATCTTTTAGATTGTTGTTTTTGTGGTCATAATCGTTTCTGAGATTTTGAGCTATGGACCAGTAGTAGGAGACATGAGAATAATAACTTTAAGACAGTAACAATGACATTAGGAGTTATGTAACATCAATGGGACAATTGACTTCAATTGACTAAGAGGAGAATTTTCCATGTTTTCTATTGTGAATACCATTTCAATACTAGCACATACAAATATACAAATACACAAGTATAGAGTAATGAACATGTACTGAGTAACTCGACATACTAAGGAGAGGGGAAACTATTGTTAGCTATATCGGAGATCGTACGCTGCCACTATATTTCCTTTACTAGGAATAGAGCTTAGGAAATTCACCTCTCAGAGAGTAATCACAAATTTCAGATTTCATGCCTAGGAATATGGAATCGATCAGCCTTACATACCTTGCTATACAATTAGAAAAGTATGACTTAAGCTCCTTCTCTTCGGATTATTAATCTACATGGAATAAGTTGTAAAAGTAGTATTAGTAGCTAGTCAACCAATTTGAGCTACTTGATCTCACAAAAATAGTAACCGAGCAGTAACCATACAATTTATCTAGCCAACTTTTTCTCCCAAAACCTCCATGGGCTATGGAAAACATAGACTTTAATATACAAATGTGTGGTAGGCAGAAAACCAATGTAATACCCAATTCAATGATGTATCCACATGCCCTGCAATATTTAAGTCCTTTAATATCTCCACAACTTCTCCTCACATCCAGTAACATCCCTTATCATAATATACATAAAACAGTTCCTAAACATCATAATGTAATAGAAGCAATATGAACTCATGGTTTCTGATCACCGCCACTTGAGGAGCTAACATTACATTTAAAATGCTCAAACAAGCTCATAACTGAATTTAAAAGGGACTCCCCTCCATGGCTGTCCCAACATGCACCAACCACCAGAACACCTTCCAAAATATTACACCATGTAAAAGAAACAATTCCAAACTCACTACGACATACCAAATGTCCTAATTAACCCATGCACAATGGAGGGATAGAAATTGCAGTAGCTTACCTTGCTGGACAACACTAGCACTTGCTAAGGCTTTGATTCTTCAAGGTAAAGGTAGTCCTCTCTAACTTGTCTTATTTAGTGGAGACTTTTATTCTCTTAACTCATACCCTTCAATAGCTTGAACTCCCTATATTTAAGAACCCTAATGGTATTTTATGGCTTCTATATGAAGCTAAGAGAGGGAAGAAAGAAAACTCTAGAAATCGTATTTTTTCCCAAAGTTAAATGGTTAGAAAGGGCTGATATCAATCCCTTTTAAAGGAACTTGCTTTGGCCGACTTTATCCTTCATTTTGGGCCATAATTTATCAAGTAGGTGATCCACCTACTTGGACTTTTCACTTGGGCCTTTTTGGACTTAAGATTGTTGGGCCTTTGCTGTCCATTTTATCCTTTATCCTTCTACTCATGTTGGGCCAAAATTAATGCAAGTAGATGATAGTGTAATTGGCCCAATATGGTCAAAAGAGTCTTAGTAGGTGATGCACCTACTTGGTCCTTTAGGCTGGTCAATAACTCTAAGTAGGTGATGGACCTACTTGTCACCTACTAGCTTAGTTAAGTCAAGCAAGCAGCTCACTTATTTTATTTCATTTTCTAAATCTTTATCCCTTTTGCTTTAACTTAATACTTCACTTCAAATTTTTAAGCTCAAATACAACCTTACTATCTCGAGTTTAAATACTTCCGTCGAGGTTAACTTGGAGTATACATGCTGAAACGTGCAAGGCACTACAACACCTTCCAATCTATTTTAAATCAATACTACTCATCTAAGAAACGTGGTCCCTCACCTATACCATACGTCTATGTCAAGTGTCATATGAATAAAAGTAGCATATGGAGAATATAGGGTGTTACATTCTCCCCTCCTTAAGAACATTCATCCTCGAATGTTAGCATAGTTGCCAGCCCCAAAAAGTACAAGCCTAAGTTACGTACTACTATTAATCACATAATACATAAAGGCTTATACTTACTTGTCAACGCCTCAACTCAACATTTCCCTCTTTCTCGCCGGTCTGAAAGAGATGAGGATACTTCAATTTCATTGCTTCTTCTGCTTCCCATGTAACTTCTTCTACTTGTTGGTTTCTCCATAGAACTTTTACAGAAACTACCTTTTTATTTCTTAACTTTTTAACCTGTCGATCCAGAATAGCAATGGGTACTTCTTCATAAGTGAGACCTCCCGAAACTTGTACATCTTCAGTAGGAGTAATATGAGATGGGTCACCTATGCACTTTCAAAGCATTGAGACGTGAAATACCGGATGAACTGTTGAAAGCTCTTGTGGTAGCTCTAACTCATAGGTTACTTGGCCAACTCTTCGAACAATCCTATATGGCCCTATGTAGCGTGGAATCAGCTTTCCCTTTTTACCAAATCTCATTACCCTTTTCATTGGAGACACCTTCAAGAACACCCAATCCCGTATAGAAAACTCTAGTCCTCTCCTTCTAACATCAGCCTATGACTTGTGTCGACTTTGAGCAGTTGCTAGCCGCTGTTGTATCACCTTAACTTTTTCCATAGCTTGAAGAACAAGATCTGGCCCAAATAAGGCAGTTTCACCCATTTCAAACCAGCCGATTGGTGACCCACATTTTCTTCCATATAATGTTTCATAGGGTGCCATTTTGGTACTAGAATGGTAGCTATTGTTATAAGCAAATTCAATAGGTGGTAGATGATCATCCCAGCTACCCTTGAATTCGAATATACAAGGTCGCAGCATGTCCGCAAGTGTTTGAATTGTACGTTCTGCCTGACCATCCGTTTGAGGGTGAAAGGTTGTACTTTAATTCACCTGCGTTCCCAAACTCTTCTGAAATGAATTCAAAAATTTTGCAGTAAATTGAGCTCCCTTCTCAGATATAATAGAGATTGTCACTCCATGTAGCTGAACTATCCCCTTAATGTACAACATTGCATATTCTTCAGCTGTATAAGAAGTCTTTAAAGGCAAGATGTGCGCTGGTTTGGTGAGTCTGTCAACTATTACCCATATAGAATCAAACGTCCGAAATGAGCGAGGCAAACCAGTGACAAAATCCATGTTGATCATGTCTCACTTCAAAATTGGGAGTTCTATATGCTGCATATAACCTCCGGGCTTTTGGTGTTCCACTTTTACTTGTTGACAATTTGGACATTGAGCCACAAATTCCGCAATGTTCTTCTTCATGTCACCCCACCAATACATTTCTTTTAAGTCATGATACATTTTAGTTGTCCCCGGATGGACAGAATATCTTGAATGATGTGCTTCCATCATAATCCTTTTTCTTAGTTCATCTACATTAGGTACACACAATCTGTTTGGACACTGAAGTGTGCCCTCTTGCGTAAGCTCAAATGCCTTTGTCATACCATGTTGTACATTCTCCTTAAGCTGAAATAGAATAGGATCTGTTTATTGCTTCTCTTTCACTTCCACTACTAATGAAGATTCTGTAGCATTTTGCACAATAATCCCTTCATCCTGAGATCAAGAAGGTGCACCCCCAAGCTAGCTAATTGGTGTAGATCTTTAGTTATCCCTTGTCTTTCCTTGGACTGCCCATAATTGCTTACCATCATCTTATGACTTAAGGCATCAGCTACCACATTTTCTTTCCCGGGATGATACAAAATATCAATGTCATAATCTTTTAATAACTCAAGCCACCTTCGCTGCCTCATATTTAGGTCCTTTTGCTTAAAGATATATTGCAAACTCTTGTGATTAGTATATATGTCAACATGAACTCCATACAAGTAATGGCGCCATATCTTTAAAGCAAATACAATTGCTGCTAGCTCTAGATCATGGGTTGGATAATTTTTCTCATGTGATCGCAATTGCCTTGAAGTATAAGCTATTACTTTATCATGCTACATCAATTCATATCCTAAGCCCACCCCTGAAGCATCACAATATACTACATACCCTTTCGTGCCTTCTGGAACTACCAATATAGGTATTGAAGTTAATTTATTCTTCATCTGTTGGAAGCTTGTTTCACATGCATCACTCCATTGGAACTTCATTGTTTTGTGTGTTAGCTTTGGTAAGGGTGCAGCAATGGAAGAAAATCCTTCAACAAACCATCTATAATAACCTGCCAATCCCAGGAAACTAAGAACCTCCGTAGGAGTTGTAGGTCTTGGCCAGTTCTTCACAGGTTCT
Source organism: Solanum appendiculatum (assembly GCA_018342035.1). Lineage (NCBI taxonomy): Eukaryota > Viridiplantae > Streptophyta > Magnoliopsida > Solanales > Solanaceae > Solanum > Solanum appendiculatum. The sequence goes on along the minus strand of JAGDQO010002427.1, from coordinate 143,379 downwards.
ATATTTTGAGCATCAACCTTTATTCCTTCATCAAATACAATATGACCTAAGATTGCCACAGATTTCAACCAAGACTCACATTTAAAGAACTTTGCATACAACTTACGATCATGAAAAATCTGTAACACCTGCCACAAGTGATTAGTATGGTCATGTTCTAATCTTGAATACACAAAAATGTCGTCTATGAACACTATCACAAACACGTCAAAAAGTGTCTTGAACATTCTATTCACAAATCCATAAAAGCTGCTAGTGCATTTGTTAACCCAAATGACATGACTAGAAACTCATAATGACCATACTGTGTTCGGAAAGCTGTCTTGGGTATATCTTTGTCTTTGACCCTCACTTGGTGATAACCCAACCTCAAGTCGATCGTTGTAAAACACTTAGCACCTTGTAACTAATCAAACAAATCATCAATTCTAGGGAGGGGATACTTATTCTTAATTGTTACCTTATTCAACTGCCGATAGTCAATACACATTCTCAACGAGCCATCTTTCTTGCATACAAATAAAACTGGTGCTCCCCAAGGAGACATACTAAGCCTTATGAATCCCTTTTCTAACATATCTTTTAACTACTCCTTAAACTCTCGTAATTCTGCCGGGGCCATTCTATATGGAGGGATGGAGATAGATTGAGTATCTTGAATCACATCAATACCAAACTCTACTTCTCGTTCTGGGGGAAAACCTGGAAGATCCTCAGGAAATTTGTTTACTACCGAAATGGATTGAAGAGTTGGTGGCTCTGCATCCATATTTTTCACTCTCACAAGATGACATATGTATCCCTTGGAAATCATCTTCTTTGCCTTAAAATAAGAAATAAACTTACCTCTTGGTGCCCCAATATTACCTTTCCATTCAAGGACTGCCTCTTTTGGAAAATGGAAATACACTATCTTGGTTCGGCAATCTACTGTGGCATAACAAGAAGACAACAAATCCATACCCATTATAACATCAAAATCTATCACTTCTAGCTCAACTTGGTCAGCCAATGTATCACGATCACAAACATTTACAATACATTTACTATAAACCCTTCTAGCTATGATAGAATCACCAATCGGTGTGGACACTTCAAATGGCTTCACCAATAATTCTGGTGTTCTTTTGAACTTCCTAGCAATCAATGGAATGACATAGGATAATGTAGACCCCGAATCAATTAATGCATATACAATACGTGAAAAGATGGACAATGTACCTGTAACTACATCTGGCAAAGCTTCTAAATTCTGTCGATCCCCTAAAGCATAAGTGCGATTCTGAACTCCGCTAGAACTGGTTGCTCCACTAGCTCCACTACCACGACCTGTAGGCATATGTCCCCTACCTAAAGAAGCTGCCGATGATGATGATGCAGCAACTGATCTAGTAGGTTGTGCCACACTACCCATGCCCCTATGAGGGAAATTTCTCATGATATGTCCCGGTGTACCACACCAAAAACAAACATCTGTCCCAAACCTACAAGCTCCTAGATGATTTCTTCCACATTGTTTGCAAGGCTGTCGAGGAGACCTTGATTGGCTCATACTTCCCTGCTCTTAGTGCCCTGCTATTCGTGAACCTTGGCTTTCACCTCTTTGCCCAAACTGATTGCCCCTAGATTCTTGAATCTGAGGTGTGTCACTAGCTGTAGAGTAGGAAGATGATGGCCTAGGTGGTCTATTAAAGAGCCGAGGCCTAAACTCACCTTGGGATAGTGTAAAGTGCCCCATGGATTTGGCTCTCTTGAACTGCCCTCTTTCCGACCCTTGGGTCCTTCTTCTTTGTCTTTGATCCTCCAAGTTTTGTGCAAAAGCTTGCATTCTTTCTATATCCATGTCTTTATTCAACAAAGCAATGGTACAATCTCTAACCAAATACGAATCCAATTTATCCATGTATCGATGAACTCTATCCTCCATAGTAGCTACTACATTAGGAGCATACCTAGACAAGGAATTAAATTGGAGACTATATTCCCTCACGCTCATATTCCCTTGGTGGAGATTTTAGAACTGATCTGCACGGGCCTCCAGAATCTCTAATGGTAGATAAAGGTCAAGGAATGCCTTTTTGAACTCTTTCCAAATCATCGAAGGTGCACCTGTACCCCTAGATTGTTTCCAAATTTTGTAGCACAAAATGGCCACACCTTTCAATCTATATACTGCTAGCTCAACTGCTTCTTTATCGGATACACGCATAACATCAAAAGTCCGTTGGATTTGATCGATAAAGTCTTGCAGATCTTCATTAGGATCTGACCCGGTGAATGATGGAGGGTCCAAATTAAGAAAATCACATATCCGCACACTAGCAGCCCTGTCTGCACCTCTAGTACCTGCAATTTGACCTTCTTGCCCTTGCCCTTGGCCAGCAACATATGAGTCAATAATTGGACTGCGTTCTCCAAATCTAGCTCAGTAGCATTAATAGGGGGTTCTTGAGGTGTTGCTTCCCTCCTTAGATCTTCTGGAGATGGAGGGGTCGGGGAAGTCTATGATAGAGACTCATCTTGAGTCTCAGTTTGATCAGCTTGACTAGGTGGTGGTTGGCTGGTCCCTTCTTGAGCAGCCACATCTACTTTCTTACCTGTACTTTAACTCCTTCTTGTAACAGATATCTTTGCAATAATAAAACAATTTAAAAGTTAGATATAATCCACCCACAACACTAGCTCTATCGCACGATCAAATAAATGAAACAAAAGAGACAACTCCTACATGTCTCGTAGCCTCCCGTTTATAAATGTGGTGCATAACACATCCATAAGGAAGACTCTACACAGACACGGCTTTGTAGACTCCCTAGGATGACCTCCTCTGATAACACTTTTGTCACGCCAAAAATCCCATTAAGACGGACAGGCACCCGATGACCTAAAGGCCCGAGAAAACAAACATATAACCTGCGCTTACTATGCATATAACTATGACAATATTAAAGTTATGACAAATTCATATAAGATGCAATGATAAGAACCAACATAGGTAGACCCAAAACTACAAGGCTTGGCCGTGGAGGCCACAATTATAAAGAGACAAGACGCAACTGAATTATATACATTAGTCTACAAATCTCTAAAAGATAGAAAACCTTAATTTAGGATGGGACAAGGCCCCACCTTATCCTTAACTATCATACAGTAACAAAATAAGTGTCAAAGACTCGGTAAGCCCAGAATCAACCTGGAGCTTAACCAATAGCAGTTGAGTACCTGTGCTCCTATTAAAGAGGTCTACTCGCGGGAGTACCTGTGCCTGCAGCATGAAATGCAGCGTCCCCGCGAGGGACGTAAGTACAAAAAAAATGTACAGAATATGTGAGGCAATAGCATATGACAAAATAAGGGCTCAAATGAAATCAAGTATCAATATATTAGTGCATAGATCAGAATAGAAGACCACCTTTGTTTACTCTTGTGAGATCATGTATGTTACATTCTTTTCTTTACTTTTGTGCGTTATAATCTCTGTAAGGCATGTGATACTAATGACCAACTAATCAGTGGTAGAAGAGGATGACCCATGCTAGGCATTTTAACCCCTGGGATGCTGTCCTCATAATTACATAAATTGGGATCGGCCCATGCCAGGCTTTCGCCCCTGAGCTGCCACCCTTCTGTACCTATTGGGATCGACCCATGCTAGGTATTTGCCCCTTGGTTGCCACCCATAAATTCACAGATTGCTTCTCTTAATTTCTTTAATCTTTCAGATTGTTGTTTTGGTAGTCATAATCGTTTCTGAGATTTGGAGCTATGAGCCAGTAGTAGAAGACATGAGAATAATAACTTTAAGGCAGTAACAATAACATAAGGAGTTATGTAACATCAATGGAACAATTTACTTCAATTGACTAAGAGGAGAATTTCCCATATTTGCTATTGCGAATACCATTTCAATACTAGCACATACAAATACACAAATATAGAGTAATGAACATGTACTGAGTAACTCGACATACTAAGGAGAGGGGAAAATATTGTTAGCTATATAGGAGATCGTACACTGCCACTATATTTCCTTTACTAGGAATAGAGCTTAGGAAATTCACCTCTCAGATAGTAATAAAAAAATTTAGATTTCATGCCAAGGAATATGGAATTGATCAGCCTTGCATACCTTGCTATACAATTCAAAAAGTATGACTTAAGCTCCTTCTCTTCGGATTATTAATCTACATGGAATAAGTTGTAAAACTAGTATTAGTAGCTAGTCAACCACTTTGAGCTACTTGATCTCACAAAAATAGTAACCGAGCAGTAAGCATACAATTTATCTAGCCAACGTTTTCTCCCAAAACCTCCATGGATTACAGAAAATATAGACTTTAATATACAAATGTGTGGTAGGCAGAAAACCCATGTAATACCCAATTTCGTGATGTATCCACTTGCCCTGCAATATTTAAGTCCTTTAATATCTCCACAACTTCTCCTCACATCCGGTCACATCCTTTATCATAATATAAATAAAACAGTTCCTAAACATCATAATGTAATAGAAGCAATATGAACTCACAGTTTCTTATCACCGCCACTTGAGGAGCTAACATTACATTTAAAATGCTTAAACAAGCTCATAACTGAATTTAAAGGGGACTCCCTCCATGGTTGTCCCAACATGCACCAACCACCAGAACACCCTCCAAAATATTACACCATGTAAAAGGAACAATTCCAAACTCACTAACACATACCAAATGTCCTAATTAACCCAAGCACAAGGGAGGGACAAAAATTGTAGTAGCTTACCTTGCTGGACAACACTACCACTTTCTAAGGCTTGGATTCTTCAAGGTAAAGGTTGTCCTCTCCAACTTGTCTTATTTAGTGGAGACTTTAATTCTCTTAATTCATACCCTTCAATAGCTTGAACTCCCTATATTTAAGAACCCTAATGGTATTTTATGGCTGCTATATGAAGCTAAGAGAGAAAACTCTAGAAATCATATTTCTTTCCCAAGTTAAAATGGTTAGAAAGGGCTGATATCAATCCCTTTTAAAGGAACTTTTTTGGCCGACTTTATCCTTCATTTAGGGCCATAATTTATCAAGTAGGTGATCCACCTACTTGAACTTTTCACTTGGGCCATTTTGAACTTAAGATTGTTGGGGCTTGGCAGTCCATTTTATCCTTTATCCTTCTACTCATGTTGGGCCAGAATTAATACAAGTAGGTGATAGTGTAATTGGCCCAATATGGTCAAAAGAGTCTTAGTAGTTGATGCACCTACTTGGTCTTTTAGGCTGGTCAATAGGTCTAAGTAGGTGATGCACCTACTTGTCACCTACTAGTTTAGTTAAGTGAAACAAGCAGCTCACTTATTTTATTTCATTTTCTAAATCTTAATCCCTTTTGCTTTAAGTTAACACTTCACTTAAAAATTTTAAGCTCAAATACAACCTTACTATCTCGAGTTTAAATACTTCCGTCGAGGTTAACTTGGAGTATACATGCTGAAACGTGCAAGGCATTACAACAACTTACAATCTTTTTTAAATCAACACTACTCATCTAAGAAACGTGGTCACTCACCTATACCATACGTCTATGTCAAGTGTCATATGAATAAAAGTAGCATATGGAGAATATAGGGTGTTACACATCTCAGGCAAATGCAATAAATACAAGGTTTTTGTTTCGCTCTACACTAGTTGACTAAGAATGGGCTTTGAAAAGAGACCTGGTAACCGAGTTGGACAAACTATAGGGTGAAGAAAATAAATGGCGTTGGATGACCACAAACCAACTACCTGTTTACCACTCCGACAAAATAGGGTGTTTTCTGAAAGAACAGTCGCGGATAGCCACATAACCATCGTTTTCCTAATGCATTCTATTTGCCATTTGGCGGGAACCATGGCATGAAATGTAATGATAATATACATACAATTAAATAAATAATGTATAAACAACAACATACAATATACAACTAATCAACAAAAGATTTACAAGGATACAATATATGACATTTTAAAAACAAAATCTCCTCAGTTTGAAAAAATGACCTCATAATGGTTAGAACCTTTATATCCCCAGCAGAGTCGCCATTCTGTTTACATCCGTACTTTATTCAAATAAGGCAAAACATCGAGGTAACTCAGAAAAATAAATAATTAATTCCAAATTAAAATAATTTAAAGAATAAAACTATTTTAAAGGAGTCGCCACCTAATTTTAGGAAAAACTAGGAAACCAATTAAATTATTAAAAATAGGTCTACGAAACCAATAGATTCGAGGTAAGGGTTCAAGTGATTTCGAAGGGAAGGTGTTAGACATCATTCAAAATCCACAACTGTGGGTCGCGACTAAATTTATTTTTTCAAATTGAGGAGCAGAAATACATTGTACAAATATAATAAACATGAAATATAAAAAAATAGTAAAGTAAAGCAATAATATAAGAAAAGGCCTAGTGTTTGCCTAACGTCAATATATACAAAATAATGAATATGATATTCTAACTCCATTGGAACAGCTTCAACAGGAAGCGACTCCGGGGTGTACCGATAAAGATACTTAGTAAATGTGTTGGTAATAACTAAATACGAATAAAAATAAATGAATCAAATAATAACTTTAAAATAAAAATATGTATTATTAACATATAAGGCCTTGGAAATCGATGGTAATTTCTTCATCTGCCAATTTAAACATACAAAGAATATGAACTTCACTAAAATTCCATATTTTAAGATTGGGGAGGCCTCTAAATCCGACAGAGAAATTTTTTCATTGACCAATTTTAACTTGTAATATGTGATATATATGAAACTAACAAGAACAATATAAAAGCAATACAACATCTAAATAATAATTTGCATATTAAGATAATAAAAAAAACCAAATAATGACAATTAGCAACATAACTGACTGAAAACTCTAGAAGAGTGAATATAATCAAATCCAATAAATTGAGAGAAGTATATAAACAATATAGATCAGCAAAGTGACTAAATAAAACAAACCAAAACGAAATACAGTATAATATAATAAAGAAGATGAAATTAACAGAAACTATCACAATACAAAAACAAATTATTATCTAACTTAACCAAGAAACATAACAGGTTTAAGAATAAAAATACAAAACAAAGAAAAAGACAATGGACATAAGCATTAACCAACATTAAGAACAAAATAACTACGATAAACAATGCTATCACGAGAAAGATTTATACCTTTACACTCGATGAAATTGGGGTTTGATTTGAGTGGTCTGTTCGTTGAGCTACCATGGTCTGGGTTTCAAATTTTGATGGAGAAATCACGTAATAGCAGTGTTGTAGAGCTATGTCTCATCGAAGTACCTACGAAACAAACAAAATAGAAAAGGGGAGAGGGGAAGATGACTGGCTGTTGATTGTTAGATCTGGTGGTGGCCATTTGTGGTGATTTTGGGATTTTGGTGGTTGCTTAAGGCGGCTGGTTGGAGGTTGGTTCATTGGATGTAACACCCTAGTTTTTAAAAAGAAGGAAAAAAATGCAGTTTTAAAATTTTTCTTGTGCCAGTGACGACGGAGAACATCTACGGACCGTAGGTGGAGTGACGGGCCGTAGATGGGAACCGTCGATGGCCCTACAAATTTTATGAATTTGGAGTTTCTGAACCTTGACCTATGGAATAGCAAGACGGTTCGTAGTTTAGTTGACGGGCCGTAGATGGGTTTCGTAGATGCCTTCCAGACTTAGCCAAATTTTCAGTCCAAAACGAACTTTCTGAATCGATTGACGGAAGAGCAGGACGGTCCGTCAGTGGATGTATGGACCGTAGGTCCTGTTCGTCGATTGACCCCGACAGTTTTATTTAAGGGCTTTTTGGACTTTTCCCTAAATATTTATTCCTTATACAAGACGATTTTGCCCCTTAACCTTGGCCCTATTTATATTTTCTAAGCCCTAATCCCTTCATTTCAACTCTCACCTCCCAAAAATATTCCTCTCTCTAGAAGAACAAGAAGGAGAAGAAGAGAGCTAGGGTTCTCATCAAGGTCATCAATCCTCCTTTTATTTCAAGGCATTGGAATTGAGGTATGATAGTATTTACCATTTGGAGTCTTTCCTCCAATGGGTCCTCTTTTCCTTAAGGTTTTCAAGGTTTAGTCTTGCCCAAGAGAGCTAGGGTTTTGACAAATTCTTATGGGTTCTTCATTATGCTTTTCATTGTTGATGTTATGGTTGATAGTGCACGATCTAGCATGGTAAAGTAAGTTAGTGCACGATTTAGCGTGGTTTACATGCAACTTGATGAATCCCATGAGCTTATTCTAAGTTTCCTCCAATTTATGATTATGTTTATGATTAAGGGTTGATTGAGAAAAGATGAATTGCATGAACTCTTTGTGAATTGAGTTAAGGATTATGGTTATCAAGCTTTGAATTTTATGTAAGACTATGAATGATGAAAAGAGGATATTTTATGAAAAGATGCATGTTGAATCAAAATCTATGATTTTCCTCTATTATGTGGGTTCCCTCAATTATGACTAAATTTCCTTGATTTATGACTTTCTAAGTATTAGCTTGCATTGAATTGCATGTTTTGAGGTGAAGCTTATGAACCCATGATTTATGAGTTAAGAGCATGATGAGCTATGTAAATATGAATCTTGTGAACTCATGCATGTTTTATGAAGTTTATGATATGTTACTGCAATTGTTGAGTTGTGAAAGGGTTTCTCATGTGATGCTCAACCTATGAATGTGAAAGGTTTTCTCACACGTAATGATTCATAACTTGTTGAAAGGTTTGCTCAACTAAGCTTGAATCCATGATTAAGGAGCTATTCTATGAAGGTACAAGAGGCGACTACCCATGTTCCCTAATGTAGACAAGAGGTGATTACCCATGTCTATTAATAATGAAATCATGACTAATAGAAGAACAAGAGGCGATTACCCATGTACCCTAATGTAGACAAAGCGGCAATTACCCATGTACCCTAATGTAGACAAAGCAGCAATTACCCAAGTCTACCAATAATGAGTTTATGACTAATGTAGAGAAGAGGCGATTACCCATGTCTACCTAAGATAAAATGAACTATGATAAATCCGTGGGAAGTATGCTTATTACCGAGTGGACAAGTGGCGATTAGCCATGTCCTATAACCTATGTGCCACCATAGGGTGATGGTCTATGATAGACACTAGCTAGTGAATCCACATAAGCTAAGAAGTTCATGGTTTTACCTTGGCAAGTAGGACACCCGTTTTTGGTGTAGGGCAGACACCCGATTCCATGTTGATAGCTCACATGGTCTTATATGTCGGTTAAGGATATTTCCCCACAACTAATGAACAAGTGTTATGATGATGATCTAAGGTAAAGTAAAGGAAAGATGAATAACTTGTCTTGGCCATGGTTTATGCTTCATGTTTTCTTGTGTTGTATCATGTTTTAGCTTGGCCATTACATGTCATGGTGATATGTCATTCTAGCATGGTTTATATGCCCTTTGTGCATAGCTATCTTACTTGGTACTTGATTGTACTAATGCATACTTTTGCCTACATTGATTCTATTGATGTAGGACTTGGCGGTTCTTCTCATCCACTCGTGGCTACTCAGTTCTAGTGATAGTGAAGACTTGGTAAGGCCTCCTATGTCTGAGGGCCTAACCTTGTTACGTTTTAATGCTTTCTATTATACTTTTTGATATTGCACTGGGCTGCGTCCCAAACCTTCATTTTTATTCTATTATGTTAGATGGCTTGAGACATGAGCTATAGACTTCCGCTGATGTTTTCTTAAACTCCTTTGTGATTTTATCTTTTGGACTCTTTAATTTCTACTATCTTGTATGAATGAATGCGAAGTGGCTTGTATGAGGCCTTTCGGGGTCTTGTATGCCATGTCACATCTAGGGGTACCTTGGGTCGTGACAAACTTGGTATTCAGAGCACAAGGTTTTAGAAAGATTCTAGGATGTCTCATAAGCCACGTCGAGTAGAGTCTTGTTCATGAGTGTGAAGCGCGCCACATTTAGGAATTAGAGGCCACAAGATGATTAGGAAACTCCACTTCTTCATTATCTTTAAGTCGTGCATAGAGTGTTACTCTATATGCCCCTCTTTCCTAATACCTATCCTACGCATTTTAGGATATGGCGTCTCGAAGAGCTTATACTTGAAGGAATGCGAGAGAGAGTGAAGAGCAAGAAACTCCTCCTCAAGCTCCTCAAGTTCCGGCCGATTCTTTGGCCGAGCAAGTAACTAATGCGGAGTTCAGGGCTGCTTTTCAGGTATTGGCCCAAGCCGTGGTGACTAAAGCTAATAGGGAGGTTATGGCTCCTGTGAACCCAAATGTGGGTACAGCGGCGTCAAGAGTGAGGGACTTCACCAGGATGAACCCTCCAGAGTTTCACAGTTCTAAAGTTGAGGAAGATCCTCAAGAGTTTATTGATGAGGTTTATAAAGTGTTGATGATCATGGGAGTGTCACTAAAGGAAAAGGCGGAATTGGACGCCTACCAACTCAAGGGTGTCGCTCAAATTTGGTACAACCAATGGAAGAGTGAGATGGCGGAAGATGAAGGTCCTCTGGAGTGGGAGAAATTCAAGGGTTCTTTCCTCGATATATTCTTTCCCCTTGAGATGAGGGAGGCTAAGGTACTCGAGTTCATCAACCTTCGTCAAGGGAGTATGGGTGTGAAAGAGTATGCTTTGAAGTTCACACAGTTGACTCGATATGCTACTTTTATGGTTACCGATCCTAGGGCAAGAATGAGCAAATTTGTTTCGAGAGTGTCCAAAATGGTGGTCAAGGAGTGTCGTACCGCCATGCTTATTAATGATATGGATATTAATCGCCTCATGATTCATGCACAACAAATAGAGGAGGAGAAGCTCAAGGAAAGGTGTAGGGACTTCAAGAGGGCTAAGACCGGTGATGGTGGGTTCTCTCATTCAAGGTCCGATGGACATGGTCGTGTAAAGCCTAGACAAAGGTTCTCTAATCAAGGTCCTTCCAATGACCCTCCTAAGTTCAACAAAGAAAGGATTTTTAACCCTAAGCCTCAAGGAGGAAATGGTAGTGGCTCCTCATTGCCTACTTGTGCCAAGTGTGGGAGGAAACACGAGGGTGCTTGTCTAGCCGATTCAAATGCATGTTTTTGATGTGGTAAGACGGGTCATAAAGTAACGGATTGTCCCTTTACTACTAAGAAGGGAGGAGAAAATCATCGAAGGGATCAACCCCAAAATCTGGCAAGTTCTAGTGGAAATCAAAAGCAAAACCGGTTCTATGCACTTCAGGCCCATCATGAGCAAGAGGGTTCTCCAGATGTGGTTACCGGTATGTTGAAAATCTTCCACTTTGATATTTATGCTTTGTTTGATCCCGGTGCTACTTTATCTTTTGTGACGCCTTATATAGCTATCTAGTTTGATGTTGTTCTGGATGTGTTGTTAGATCCATTCTGTGTCTCTACTCCTATTGTTTAATCTATTGTGGCTAAGAGAGTCTATAGAAATTGTTCCATCTCTTTATTCCATAGAGTCACTCATGTGGATCTTGTAGAGCTTGATATGCTAGACTTCGATGTTATCCTTGGGATGGATTGGTTGCATTCTTTTTATGCCTCTATTGATTGTAGCACCCGAATGGTCAAGTTCCAATGACCAGATGAGTCTATCCTGGAATGGAAAGGTGGAAATTCTACGCTTAAGGATCAATTTGTTTCTTATCTGCAAGCTAGAAAGATGATTTCTATGGGTTGCATGTACCATCTTGTTAGGGTGAGGGATGTGAATTCCAAAACCCCTACTCTTGGGTCAGTTCCCATTGTTAATGAATTTCCAAAAGTGTTTCCCAATGATTTACCCGGTATCCCTCCCTAGAGGAAAATAGACTTCGGTATTGACCTTCTCCCTGATACGCAACCTATCTCTGTTCCTCCTTATAGAATGGCTCCGGCAGAACTTAAGGAACTAAAAGAGCAATTGAAAGATTTGTTGGATAAGGGTTTCATCCGACCAAGTATTTCTCCATGGGGTGCTCCGGTATTGTTGTTAGAAAGAAAGATGGGTCACTCCGTATGTGTATTGACTACCGCCAATTGAATAAGGTTACTATCAAGAATAAGTATCCTCTCCCGAGAATTGATGATTTGTTTGACCAACTCCAAGGGGCTAGGTATTTCTCTAAGATTGATCTTCGTTCGGGCTATCACCAATTAAAGGTAAGGGATGATGACATTCTGAAAATAGCTTTCCGGACAAGATATGGGCACTATGAGTTTCTAGTGATGTCTTTTGGGTTAACTAATGCTTCGGCCGCGTTCATGGATTTGATTAATTGGGTGTTTAGACAATACCTTGATTGTTCGTCATTGTGTTTATAGATGATATCTTGATTTACTCAAGGAGTGATAGTGAACATGCTGATCATTTGAGGATTGTGTTGCAACTTCTCAAGGACCAACAACTCTTTGCTAAGTTTGAAAAATGTGAGTTTTGGTTAAGGCTCGTAGCCTTCCTTGGTCATATTGTTTCCGGTAAAGGTGTTGAGGTTGATCCTTAGAAGACGGATGCGTTTAAGAATTGGCCTAGACCTCTATCACCTTCGAATATTTGTAGTTTCTTGAGTTTAGCCGATTACTATCGAAGGTTTGTTGAAGGGTTTTCTTCAATTGCTTCACCATTGATGGCTCTAACTCAAAAGAAGGCTAAGTTTGCTTGGCCCGAAAAGTGTGAAGCGAGTTTTCAAGAGTAGAAGGATAGACTTACCTCGACTCTGGTGTTGACCCTACCGGAAGGGTCCGATGGGTTAGTGGTCTATTGTGATGCTTCCAGAATTGGGTTAGGGTGTGTACTTATGCAAAATGAGAAAGTCATTGCTTATGCTTCAAGGCAACTAAAGTTGCATCAAAATAATTACCCTACCCATGATTTAGAGCTAGCGGTAGTTGTGTTTGTTCTAAAGATATGGAGGCATTACTTGTATGGTGCCCATGTTGATGTCTTTACCGACCATAAGAGTTTACAATATGTATTTAAGAAAAAGGATCTAAATCTTCTCCAACGAAGGTGGCTTGAGCTATTAAAGGACTATGACATGAATGTCCTCTATCACGCTGGCAAGGCTAACGTGGTGGCAGATGCTCTTAATCGGATGTCAATGGGTAGTGTTGCCCATATTGAGGATGGTAAAAGGGAAGTAGTTTGTGATGTTCATAGATTGGCCCGTTTAGGTGTGCTATTAGCTGATTCCACCCAAGGTGGTGCTATGGTACACAATGGTTCAGAATCTTCCTATGTACAGGATGTGAAAGCTAAGAAAGATCTTGATCCGAACCTAGTCCAATTAAAAGAAGCGGTGCTAAAGAAGTCCTTTGAGGCTTTCTCCCAAGGGTGAGATGGAGTGCTCAGATATCAGGGTCGTTTATGTGTCCCTAATGTAGATGACCTAAGAGGTCAAATTTTGATTGAGGCCCATGGTTCTCGTTATTCCATTCACCCGGGAGCTACCAAGATGTACCGTGACTTGCAGGAGATCTATTGGTGGAGTGGGATGAAGAAGGATATTGCAGGATTTGTGGCTAGATGTCCTAATTGCCAACAAGTGAAAGTTGAACACCAAAGACCGGGAGGTCTATCACAAGATATTGACATTCCTACTTGGAAGTGGGAAGATGTGAACATGGACTTTATTGTTGGCTTACCGAGCACTCGGCGCCAGTATGATTCGATTTGGGTGGTTGTAGATCATATGACAAAATCAGCCCATTTCATTCCCGTCAAGGTTTCTTACTCGGCAGAGGATAATGCTAAGTTGTACTTGACGGAGATGGTTAGGTTGCATGGAGTGCCTTTATCCATTATCTCTGATCATGGTATACAGTTTACTTCTCAGTTTTGGAAATCTTTCCAAAAGGGCCTCGGTACTCGTGTTAAACTTAGCACGGCCTTTCATCCCCAAACCAATGGACAAGTGGAGCGTACCATCCAAACTTTGGAAGATATGTTGAGCTTGTACAATTATCTTCAAGGGTAATTGGAATGATCATTTGCCTTTGATTTAGTTTGCTTATAATAACATCTACCATTCTAGTATTTGTATGGCTCCATTTGAAGTTCTCTATGGTAGGAGGTGTTGATCCCCCATAGGTTTGTTTGAAATTGGGGAAGTTGCTTTGATAGGCCCCAAGTTAGTGAATGAAGCTATGGAGAAAGTTTGGCTTATTAGAGAAAGCCTGAAAACGGCACAAAGTCGACAAAAGTCTTATACTGATGTTAGAAGAAGAGAATTAGAATTTGATGTTGATGATTGGGTTTACTTGAAAATTTCACCTATGAAAGGTGTAGTGAGGTTTGGGAAGAAAGGGAAGCTTAGTCCTCGTTATGTAGGCCCATATCAGATTTTGAGGCGTGTTGGTAAAGTTGCTTATGAGATAGATTTGCCTAATGAGTTGGCATCTGTACATCCGGTTTTCCATGTCTCATTGTTGAGAAAGTGTGTTGGCGATCCGTTGACTATAGTGCTTTTAGAAGATCTTGGCATTAAGGATAGCCTTTCTTATGAAGAGGTTTCGATTGAGATTCTAGACTGACAAGTCCAGAAGTTAAGAAATAAGGAAATTGCTTCCATGAAAGTTCTATGGAGGAATCAATTAGTTGAGGGTGCTACTTGGGAGGCCGAGGCCAATATGATGTCCCGCTATCCTCATCTCTTTCCTTCCGATCCTTCTCTAGCTTGAGGTACCTAGTTCCTCATGGTTCATTATTTTGGTCTTATGTGTCATAGTTGATTTCCATGATTCCTTGATTTATGCATGTTCATGAAGAGTCTAACTTGATATTTGTGCATTGAGTATGAGTTGCATAAAGTCTTCATGAATTTTGTATTGAGCACGCTTTAGCTTGGAGTTGATGATTCCTCCTCGAATATGTGCATTTATGTGCTTGCATGCTAGGTTGGGTTGTTAGTCCGAGTCTATCGCCCTTCTCAGGATATCCAGGTTCTCATTCGAGAACGAATGTTCTCAAGGGGGAGATATTGTAACACCCCAGTTATTGAAAAGAAGGAAAAAAATGCAGTTTTAAAATTTTTCTGGTGCCAGTGACGACGGAGGCCATCTACGGACCGTAGGTGGAGTGACGAGCCGTAGATGGGAACCGTCGATGGCCTTGCCAACTTTATGAATTTTGAGTTTCTGAACCTTGACCTATGGAATAGCAGGAAGGTTCGTAGTTTGGCTGATGGGCCATAGATGAGTTTCGTAGATGCCTTCCAGACTTAGCCAAATTTTCAGTCCAAAACGAACTTCCTGAATCGATTGACGGAAGAGCAGGACGGTTCGTCAATAGATGTACGGACCGTAGGTCCTGTCCTTCGATTGGCCCCGACAGTTTTATTTAAGGGCTTTTTGGACTTTTCCCTAAATATTTATTCCTTATACTAGATGATTTTTCCCCTTAACCTTGGCCCTATTTATATTTTCTAAGCCCTAATCCCTTCATCCCAACTCTCACCTCCCAAAAATATTCCTCACTCTAGAAGAAGAAGAAGGAGAAGAAGAGAGCTAGGGTTCTCATCAAGGTCATCAATCCTCATTTTATTTCAAGGCATTGGAATTGAGGTATGATAGTATTTACCATTTGGAGTCTTTCCTCCAATGGGTCCTCTTTTCCTTAAGGTTTTCAAGGTTTAGTCTTGCCCAAGAGAGCTAGGGTTTTGACAAATTCTTATGGGTTCTTCATTATGCTTTCCATTGTTGATGTTATGGTTGATAGTGCACGATCTAGCATGGTAAAGTAAGTTAGTGCACGATTTAGCGTGGTTTACATGCAACTTGATGAATCCCATGAGCTTATTCTAAGTTTCCTCCAATTTATGATTATGTTTATGATTAAGGGTTGATTGAGAAAAGATGAATTGCATGAACTCTTTGTGAATTGAGTTAAGGATTATGGTTATCAAGATTTGAATTTTATGTAAGACTATGAATGATGAAAAGAGGATATTTTATGAAAAGATGCATGTTGAATCAAAATCTATGATTTTCCTCTATTATGTGGGTTCCCTCAATTATGACTAAATTTCCTTGATTTATGGCTTTCTAAGTATTAGCTTGCATTGAATTGCATTTTTTGAGGTGAAGCTTATGAACCCATGATTTATGAGTTAAGAGCATGATGAGCTATGTAAATATGAAACCATTAAACTCATGCATGTTTTATGAAGTTTATGATATGTTAGTGGAATTGTTGAGTTATGAAAGGGTTTCTCATGTGATGCTCAACCTATGAATATGAAAGGTTTTCTCACATGTAATGATTCATAACTTGTTGAAAGGTTTGTTCAACTAAGTTTGAATCCATGATTAAGGAGCTATTCTATGAAGGGACAAGGGGCGATTACCCACGTTCCCTAATGTAGGCAAGAGGCGATTACCCATGTCTACTAATAATGAAATCATGATTAAGAGAAAAACAAGAGGTGATTACCCATGTACAATAATTTAGACAAAGCGGCGATTACCCAAGTCTACCAATAATGAGTTTATGACTAATTAACAAGTGTTATGATGATGATCTAAGGTTAAGTAAAGGAAAGATGGATAACTTGTCTTGGCCATGGTTTATGCTTCATGTTTTCTTATGTTCTATCATGTTTTAGCTTGGCCATTACATGTCATTCTAGCATGGTTATATGCCCTTTGTGCCTTGCTATCATACTTGGTACTTGATTGTACTTACGCATACTTTTGCTTACATTGATTCTATTGATGTAGGACTTGGCGATTCTTCTCATCCCACTCGTGGCTAGTCACATCCAATGATAGTGAAGACTTGGTGAGGCCTCCTATGTCCGAGGACCTAACCACTTATGTTTTCATGCTTTCCGTTATACCTTTTGATATTGTACTGGGCTGCGTCCCAAACCTTCATTTCTATTACATTATATCAGATGGCTTGAGACATGAGATGTAGACTTCCGCTGATGTTTTCTTAAACTCTGTTGTGATTTTATCTTATGGACTCTTTAATTTCTACTATCTTGTATGAATGTATGCTAAGTGGCTTGTATGAGGCCTTTTGGGGTCTTGTATGCCATGTCACGTCTAGGGGGTACCTTGGGTTGTGACATTGGAGAAAGGGTGATTTGGGTTTTCTATTTTTATTGTTCACCGGCCAGTAGTGGTATTTGATTTTTATTCCAGCAGTGCTGGAGGTTGTTTGTTAGCATGTTCGAGCTTGGAACTCGCAAGCTTGCCGGAGATGGCGAAGGGGAAAGGAATCTGGTGGTTTCTGGTGGCTTTTGGTAATGGTGGTTTTACCCGAGTTGGGTGGTGGGTTGGTGTTCAGAGGTGGAAGTTCAAAGAACAGTTTGATTTTTGGGTTCCGATGGTGGTGGTTTTGTGAGCTCACTGTTATGGTGGTTGTGTTGTTGTCTTGGTGGTTCTGGTAAATGGAAGGTGATGGGGTTTTGGGTGGTCAGATAGTTTGGTTCTTGGGTATTGCGATTTCGCCGGAAGTTGGTTGTGTGGGGGAAGCTCAACGGAAAATGGGGGGTTTTGGGTGGTGGTGGTTTCGATGGCCGGAGCTCCGGCAAAGTTCACTCCGGAGAAGACAATGAACAGTGATCCTTCTTTTGATAAAAATCAGAAATTATTCAATCTTAAAAAAATTTATCCACTACCACTAACTTAATGACCAAGCTATTCTTTAAATAGAAAATTGAAAACCACCTATAGTACAATATCATTATCTAAAAACCGTGGGCCAAAACCACTGGTTAATAAAATATATGTGTATGAAATCTTATCCATATTTGAATGAATTTTTAGACTGTGCAAAAAATATTAAAATGAATTAACAAATGTAACGAATAAAATGAATGATATGTAAAAAATATAATTTAACAAAAATAATGATTTAATCGAATTGAACAAATATTTGAACATATTCAATCGACTGTGACAAAAAATAATATAATTAAAATTAACTAATAAAAATACTAAAATTTTGAGAAATAAGGATAAATATCGATAAACTTATTTAAAATTATAAAAAAAATGAATTTTGAACTATTGAATGAATATAACTTAAAATTAAGAATTTTTAAAATGTTAGGCCAAAATTGGGTGTCAACAATGAGATCGAAAGAAGATTAGTGTCATAAAAAATGACCCTGCCTATTCATAAATGTTCATCACTATAGTGTAGCACAATACCCCTATGTGACACTGATTTCAAATTCCTGCACCCCTAGATTAATTGTTAATTGATTGAATTTCTGACATCTTAGATTAATTGCTACGTTTGAAATAAAAATCTTTTCATATTAAAATTTGTGGAATCATCCACCCATTGGTCTTATTGCTGCAAATAAATTAATTTACAATCTCGATTTCTGGAAAGCAGTTCTTCCCTTATACCATTCCCTGTGGAATTCGACCCTGACTTTTAGTTGGGTATTTTTATTGACAATGACCGCTTACTCTTTTAATTTTTTTGAAGAGTAGTTTGAGCATTATCAATCACCCACTTAATTCATCTTGCCCTATTTTTTGCAAGCAACAACACAAACAAAAAAAGTAACCAGAACACAAAATGCACACAAGTTTGAATTGAGATATCAACAAAAGACGATCACTAACAAATCCCCGTCAACGACACCATTTTTATAAACGCTCAACTATGTACCATATTTCAGGGCATAGGTGGTCGTATGCAAACAATTATACAAATTTTGAGGTTAGCGTCGAACAACAAGGATTGGTGATGGGAATCTTATTTTATTGATTTCACTATTCAAACAAATTAGCATACACACACACACACACACACATATATATATATACTGGGGGTTTTAACTAACAACTAAAGATTCATCAATATTAAGCAACAAAATAGGGAATCAACAAAAATGAGATCTTACATGTTTGGAAAGCAATAGGAGTGTGTGCATATCGATGGGGGTTTCAACTCGAATAGGAAAATATTAATCGAACAACATAGATTGATACATGGATAGCATTTGGTCTAGGCTACACTTTGATATTCTCCCAAACTATCAAGCATATGTCCCTTTGATTGTTCTAAACTCCAAGACCCTTTCAAACAAAACAAGAAACATTACTTGAGTATATATCATATCATTAAATGTGAAATCACTCAGATTATCCCTTCCTTGTCTCACATTCATAGAGTAATCTCATCAAGTCCTCACTATTGAGTCTTACCCAACTCTATTGAGTTTCCCAAGTCAAAATGGTGTCATAGAGGTATGCAACCACTTTTTTTAGGTCAAAACATCGAGACTACAATAGATCCACGTCATACGGTCAATATTAGAGTCGATTAATCAATACTCATTCGAGATTTTACAGCTCCATCTAGCACAAAAACCCCTAGTTAAGGGTCTAGTTGCTCATAAAAGATGAAATACAAACAATACCCATATAGGAAATTTCCATTCCAAGCCTATCTATAAGCAAAACTTGAATTCTTAGCTAAGATTGACACAAATCTAAGGTTTCTTTCTCTACAAGCTAGAAAGTTCTTCACTATTACTCTCTCTATATTTCTTACAATCCATTTCTTCTCTATGCTATTCTATACCTAATTGGGGAAAATTCCTCTATACATAATTGAGCAAATCAATATTTTATCATTGGAAGATTCTAAAGGAAGCACTATTTTCCATAGTTGCATTTTTGCCCTTTAGCTTCCATCCTTCAGACTTGCGCTGGACCCGTAAGACACCGATCAGAGAATATGGAGTGCTAGTCGCCTCCTCGTGTCAACCTTTAATTCTCATAGGAGCATATGTGCTGGGACAAGAAAGCCACTAATGAGTCATTGTACCATGCCAATTGCAACGTCGGTACTGAGGAAACTTTTCTCCATCCAAGTCGGTGAGACATCTGTTGATTTCTGTGGGATACCAGTTCCTTTGCTGATGTGCTTCAATTCTTTTTGTCTTCAAATCCATCAAACTTTATTTTTCCAAGGAATGAAGGCATTCAAGATAACTAGGGCCTAAAACCCCATCAATTAGGATCAAAACATGGCAATAATTCAAGAATTTGAGTCTAATGAGTCAGTAAAATACCAACTCATCAATACTTATGTAATACCCCAGCTTTCCAAGGAATGAAGATGCAGAATTTACCTATAGGCAGTGACCTACGGAGGCCACTTACGGGCCATAGTCAGGTTGACGGTCCGTAGAAAGTGACCGTAGATGTCCCCCAGACTTGGTTAAAATCTTGAACCTCAGGCTGTGATCTACGGTTGAGGTGTACGGTCCGTAGATGGACCTACCAACCGTAGATTGAAACCATCATTGCAGGGTCCCCAGATACCAACTCTCTGAATCTTTTGATGGTTCAACAGGACGGTCCGTCAATGGACGATGGACCGTAGGTCCTGACAGTAGATGGGCCCCGACAATTTTAAATTGAGGGCTTTTTGGTCTTTTCCCTGGTTAATTCCCTAATTAACTAAGTCGGTTTTACCCTTAATGAAGGTCCTTTATATAGTTTTCTATACCTAAATCACTTCATTCTAACTCATTCCCTAAATTCACCTCTCAAATATTTCTCTCTCTAAAAGAAATCTTCTCTAGCTCAATGAAGAAGAAGAAGCTAAGTCCTCCATTGAAGATCACCCAATTTCCTCCAATTTCTAGTGGCTTTTGCTAAGGCATGATGGTATTGACCAATGGAGTTTCTTCCTCCATTGGGCCCTCCCTTTTCTTCATGAATTTTCAAGGTTCAATTCCCTTCAAGTAAGCTAGGGTTTGATCAATTGTTATGGGTTCTTCAAGTATGAGTTCGATTACTGATTTAATTCTTGGTAGTTCACGATCTAGCGTGGGTAAAGTAATTTAGTGCACGATCTAGCATGAATTACATGTCTAATTTTAATAATTGCATGAACCCCCATGATCCCAAGTAAATTCTCCCCAATTGGATAATCTATGCCTTGATTGTTGGGTTGAGATATGAATTGATGAAATTGAGGGATCATCTATGAAATTGAGCATGAATTGGGGTTACGTGCATGAATTTAGCATGTTCAAGAAAAAAGCATGATTTTCCTCTTTTATGTGGGTTACTTCAAGTATGACTAAATTGCCTTGATTATGACTTTTAAGAGCTAGCTTGCATTGAATTGCATGATTTAAAATAGAGGCAACATGAACCCATTAGCTATGAAGAAAAAGCATAATAGAATCATGAAGAAAGAGGTTTATATAATCAAGCATTTTTTTTATATGAAATCTATGATATGATGATGTTGAGTCTTGAAAGGGTTTTCTCATATAATGCTCAACCTAAGAT
Organism: Solanum appendiculatum; assembly: GCA_018342035.1. Classification (NCBI taxonomy): domain Eukaryota; kingdom Viridiplantae; phylum Streptophyta; class Magnoliopsida; order Solanales; family Solanaceae; genus Solanum; species Solanum appendiculatum. The sequence continues at coordinate 122,072 of JAGDQO010002427.1, read as the reverse complement.
TGTGAAATGTTTTCTCACATGTAAAGGATTCATAACTTGTTAAATGGTTTGCTTAACTAAAATTGAATCAAGAGCTTAAAGAAGCTATTCTAGGGGTGTAAGCTTGGACAAGTCCATGAAAGAAGAAACACTCAAAGAAGTAAGCTTTGACTAGTCCATGGTATGTGAAGTCATGTTTAGCTTGTATTGGCAACCCCAGTTGTGCCTTTTCATGGATATCAATATTTATGATTGTATAGTGGGAATTATGCATAGAACCGAGTGGACGGGTGACAATTCCCCATATGTCCTATGCCTATGTGCCCCCACAGGTGGTCTTTTATAGGCCCATATTATATCAGCTTAGCTAGTGGATCCATGTAGGCTATGGTTCAAGATTCTACCTTGGCAAGTAGAATGGCCCTTTTTTGGTGTAGGGCAGACACAGGATTTCATGTTGAGTTATTCCATGGTCTACACATCGGTTTAAGGCTTTTCCCACACTTCAGCTTGGACAATGGTGCATAGGTTACTAAACGTAAAGTAAAGAAAAGAAGAAAAGAAAGTTGATTTAGCTTGCTTTGGCCATGGGTTATGCTTTATGCTATTTGCTTATATGCCTTATCATGTTTATCTTGGCCAATTGCATGTCATGTTTATATCTTAGTTTCTAGCATGTTTTATGAGTTTATGTGCATGGCTATCATACTTAGTACTTTATTGTGCTAACGCATACTCTTGCCTGCATCAACTTCTTTGGTGTAAGGTGTGGCAGTTCTCCTACTCGTGGCTAGAGCATTGACTTAGAGTTGACAAGAAGACTTGGTGAGTCCTCATCCATCCGAGGACATAGCCTTGTTGGATTTTACTTTGATGTCTTTCCTTCTGTTGGATATTGTATTGGGTTGCATCCCTATCACTTTTATTCGTATTCTATGATATTAGAAGGCTTTGAGACATGAGATGTAGACTTTCGCTATTTTGAATAAAGCTTTGATATAAAATGCTCTTTTGAACTCTAGCTTCTCTATTATCTTGTATGTTATGTATGCTAAGGGCTTGTAGGAGGCCTCTCGGGGTCTTGTACGCCGTGTTACATCTAGGGGCTACCCTGGGTCGTGACAACTTATTTTTAATAGTGACCTTATTCAATTAACAATGGTGAATACATATACGAATACTACCATCCTTTTTATTCACAAACAAGACAAGAGCATCCCAAAGTGATGCAATCAGATGAATAAACCCCTTACTAAGAAAATACTGCAAATAAACCTTAAGCTCTCTTAACTCAACCAGTCCCATTCGATATGGCAGAAAAGAAATAGGAAGAGTCCCCGACTCTAAGTCAATAGTAAAATCAATATCCTTTTTTGTCGGCATGCCAAGTAAATCTGTGAGAAACAGCTCTAAGAAATACTACCATAACTGACCCAATAGATAGGACATCTACACTAGAATCTCAGGGAAAAGCTAGAAATGCCAAACAACCCCCTCTCATCTAAATTCTTAGCATGAATATAGGATTTAATTTTTTTTAGGAGAAGGATTACAATCCTTTCTACTCTAGTCTAGACATTTCGGGCATATTAGAGATAGTTTTAGCATGATTATCACGACCTAAAGTACCCCCTAGACGTGACATGACGTACAAGCCCCAAAACGCCCCATACAAGCCGCTTAGAATGTATTATACAACATAATAGTAAGTAAGAGGTTCAAAGGACAATTTTATATCAAAGTAGTGGAAGTCTAAACATAGTCTCAAAGCCATCTAATAGATCATTGAAATAAAAGTGGGACGTAACCCATACAAGTCTTAAAGAAAATGACATGAAAGGTAAATGTAGCTATGTCCTCAATCATATGAGGACTCACCAAATCATCAAAGTCTCTATCACAACTAACTAACCATAGGAGGATGGAGATAAGTACGATCCTACACTTATGAAAAAATGTAGGCAAGAGTACGAAGCTTACAAAAAAATCATGCTAAAAAGGGCTATACATAAGATACAATGACCAAGTTTAAATCATAGGATGACATGGTAGAAAACATGAAGTAAAGAGCCATGGCCAATGCAAGGAAATCATCTTAAAAGAACATATTCTTAATAAGCCTTTAGAAAGTAACATTAGTTCGTTATGTGGGGAAATAGCCTTACCGACATAGACCATGTGAACTATAACATGGAATCCATTGTCCATTCCACATCGAAAAGAGGTGTCCTTACTTGCCAAGGTAAGAACCATAGTTTCTAGCTTAAGTGGATCCACTAGCTAATTAGTCTATCAAGACAACCTATGATGGCACATAGTTTAAGGGACATGGGTAATCGCCACTTGTCCTCTCGGTGCTAAGCATAAATCCCATGGAATAGTCATAATTCATAGGTTATCTTATCATTAATAGACATAGGTAATTGCCTCTTGTCTCATCATTAGGGAACATGGGTAATCGCATCTTGTCTCTTATCATGGAAGGAATATCAAATAGCCAATCCAAATTAGATTTCATAAGAATAGCTCCTTAATCTTTGATTCAAGTTTAGTTGAGAAAACATTTCAACCCTTATGAATCCTTTATGTGAGAAAATCCTTTCACAATTCAACATCATGAACATTTATGCTTCACTCTTAAAGCAACTCTTAAATCATCGTAATTTCATAGTTTGAACATGCATAACTTCATAAAATTCATCTTTTGATCATTCCTAAACTACATCATAGACTCATAGCTTAAAAATTATCGATCATGCATTGGCTCATATAATCCTTAAAATCATTCAATTATCTCAATTCATGCATAAAAACACTCAATTATATCCATTAGATCTTAATTTAAAAGAACCCATAAGATAGAATGAAACGCTAATTTCAATTGAAGAATCTAACTTTACAAAATTGGATAATTTAGGAACCCTATGGAGGAAAGGACTCCATAGGTGAAAGCTATCAGACCTTGGGCCAAAAGCTTGAAATCAATGGTGAACTTAGGAGACTTGGATGATAACCGTAGAACCTTCTTCTTCTTCTTCAATCTTCTAGAGAAAGAAATATTTGGGAAATATTTTTTGGAGGGAGTTTAGAATTGATTAGAATGGGTAGAATTAGGCTTAGAGGCCTTATATAGGGTCTAGGATTAGGGCTTAACCGACTTAGATTACGAATAGGTCACTTAGGGAAAAGACCAAAAATCCCTTAAAATTAACTACCGGATCTCGTCCTTTGGTTGCGACCTATGGTCCGTACTGTCCAACCGTAGAAAGATTCAAAAACTATTTCTTTGGACCTTCAAATGATGGAACCCCATGTACGGTCCGTAGGTCCATTGACGGACCATACATACCAGCCGTCAGTCCAACCTTGAACCCTCAAAATTTCACTAAGTTTGGAGAGACCTAGGAGACCTAGCTATGGTCCATAGAACCTATAATATACCATCCTGCTGAGTCAGAAAAAGGATCTCTAAACTTGACATTTTAAAAAAGTTCACCTTGCCACCTACGGTTCCCATCTATGGCCCGTAAGTCCACCTACAGTCCGTAGATGGCTTCCGTTGGTATTGGCACCAAACATAAAAACCAAAAATTTCCTTCCTTTTGAATCCGAGGTGTTACAATATCTCCCTCTTGGTAACATTCGTCCTCGACTGAGAATCAAGGCATCATAAGAAGGATAGGAACTAAACCTAACAGCCCAATATGAATGCAATCACAAAAATGCACATATCCGAGGAGGAAACATCAACTCCAAGCTAAAGCATGTTCAAAACATCATTTCATAAGGTCTATATGCAACATATACTCAAATGCACACAAATATGAAAAAATCAATCAAGTTAACTCATTTTCTCAAAGTTTAAGCTTTTTCATGAACATGCATAAATGAGGAATCATGGGAATATCTAAGACACATGAGACCAAAGAGTGAACCATGAGGAACTAAATATCTCAAGCTAGGGTAGGAGTGGAAGGGTAAAGATGAGGACAATGGGACATCATATCGGCCTCGGCCTCCCAAGTAGCACCCTCAACTAAATGATTCCTCAAAAGAACCTTAACGGAAGCAACTTCTTTATTTCTCAACTTCTAAACTTGCCGGTCTAAAATCTCAATCGGAACCTCTTCATATGAAAGACTCTCCCTTACACCAAGACTCTCAAATCGCACTATAGATGTCGGATCACCAACACACTTCTTCAATAAGGAGATATGGAAAACCGAATGAATCGATGCCAAATCATTAGGCAAGTCAAGTTCATAAACAACCTTGTTGATTCGCCTAAAAACCTGATATGGGCCCACCTAATGGGGACTAAGCTTCCCTTTTTTCCCAAACTTCATTACACCCTTCATGGGTGAAGTTTTTAAGTAGACCCAATCATTAACATAAATTCTAGATCTCTCCTTCTAACATCGGCATAGGACTTTTTTTGACTTTGAGTTGTTTTCAACCTTTCTCTAATAAGCCAAACTTTCTCTATAGCCTCATGTACCAATTCACGACCTATCAAAGTGACTTTGCCAACTTCAAACCAACCTATAGGAGATGTACACCTCCTACCATAAAGAGCCTCAAATGGAGCCATACCAACACTAGAATGATAGCTATTGTTGTAAGCAAACTCAATTAAAGTCAAATGGACATCCCAATTACCCTTGAAATCAATCACACAAGCTCTGAACATATCTTCAAAAGTTTGGATAGTATGCTCTACTTGCCAATCAGTTTGAGGATGGAAGGTCGTGCTAAGCTTAACACGAGTACCAAGGCTCTTTTGGACGGATTTCCAAAATTGAGAAGTGAATTGAGTACCACGATCGGATATAATGGATAGGGGAACTCCATGCAACCCAACCATTTCCTTTAGGTACGACCTAGCATAGTCTTCCACTGAATAAGAAACCTTGATGGGAATAAAATGAGTTGATTTCGTCGTACGATCCACAATAACCCAAATCGAGTCATGTTGTCGCAGGGTGCATGGTAAACTAACAATGAAGTCCATATTCAAATCTTCCCACTTCCAAGTAGGAATACTAATATTTTGGGACAATCCTCCCCGTTTTTAGTGCTCAACTTTCACTTGTAGACAATTGAACACTTAGCCACAAATTCCACAATATCCTTCTTCATCCCATTCCACCAATAGACCTCCCGCAAGTCACGGTACATCTTAGTGGCTACCGGTTAATGAAATATCTTGAACTATGGGCTTGTGATAAAATTTGCTCCCTCAAGTTATCGACATTCGGAACACACAACGGACCTTGATATCAGAGTACACCATCTCCCACTTGGGAGAAAGTCTCAACGGACTTTCTAATCACCACTTCCTTCAATTCCATTAAAATTGGATCAAGACCTTGCTTTGCTTTCACATCCAACACAAGGGATGATTCTGCACCATAATGAACAACAATGCCACCTTCATTAGAATCAACCAACCGAACACCCAATCGGGCCATCTATGAACATCTCGAACTAATTCCTTCTTATCTTTCTCAACATGAGCAGTACTACCCCTGGATAACCGACTAAGGGCATCCGCCACCACATTCGCCTTGCCGGGGTGATAGAGGACACTCATGTCATAGTCCCTTAGCAATTCAAGCCACCTTCTTTGGTGAAGATTCAGATCCTTTTTCTTAAACACATATTGTAAACTCTTATGGTCAGTGAAGACATCGACATGGACACCATTTAAGTAATGCCTCCAAATCTTTAGGATAAACACAACCGCCGCTAGTTCTAAGTCATGGGTAGGATAGTTCTTCTCATTGATCTTAAGTTTCCTTGAAGCATAAGCAATCACCTTCCTATTTTGCATAAGGACACATCCCAATCCAATTCTTGAGGCATCACAATAAACCATAAATCCATTGGATCCTTCCAGTAAAATCAATATTGGAGCGGAGGTAAGCCTATCTTTCAATTCTTGGAAGCTCTTCTCAGATGCTACAGACCACACAAACTTAACTTTCTTTTGGGTCAATGCCGTCAATGGAGAGGCAATCGAAGAGAACCCCTCAGCAAACCTTCTATAGTAACCAGTTCAACCAAAGAAACTTCAAATATTTGAAGGGGATAGAGGTCTAGGCCAACTCTTAACCACATCCATCTTCTTAGGATCTACCTCATACCCTTACCGGAAACAATGTGACTAAGAAAAGCCACGGACCTCAATCGAAATTCACATTTACTAAACGTTTCAAAGAGTTGTCGGTCCTTGAGAACTTGCAACACAATCCTCAAATGAGTGGTATGCTCATCCTCACTCCTTGACTAAATCAAAATATCATCTATGAACACAATCACAAACATATCTAGGTATTTTCTAAACACCGTATTCATCAAATCCATAAATGCAGCCGGAGAATTTGTCAAGCCAAACGACATTACTAAAAATTCATAATGACCATATCTAGTCCAAAAAGTTGTCTTTGGAATATCATCTTCCTTCACCCTTAATTGGTATAGCCCGGCCGAAGGTCAATCTTAGAGAAGTAACTCGCTCCTTGAAGTTGATCAAACAAATCATTTATCCTTGGAAGAGGATACTTGTTCTTAATAGTAACCTTATTCAATTGGCGATAGTCAATACACATTCGAAGTGAACCATCCTTCTTTCGAACAAACAACACTGGAGCACCCCATGGAGAAATACTTGGTTGGATGAAGCCCTTATCCAACAAATCTTTCAATTGCTCCTTCAATTCCTTGAGTTTTGCTTGAGCCATTCAGTGGGGAGGAATAGATATAGGTTGCGTATCTGGAAGAAGGTCAATACCAAAGTCTATTTCCCTTTCGAGAGGGACACAAGGTAAATCATCGGGAAACACTTCCAGAAACTCATTAATGATGGGGACTGACTCAAAGATAGGGGCTTTGGAATTCATATCCCTAACCCGAACAAGATGGTATATGCAACCCTTAGAAATCATCTTTCTAGATTTAAGGCAAGAAACAAACTGACTCTTAAGCATAGAATTTCCCCCTTTCCACTCTAGGATAGGCTCATTTGGAAATTGAAACTTGACCACTCGGGTCCTACAATCAATAGAGGCATAACATGAATACAACCAATCCATCCCAAGAATAATATCAAAATCTGACATATCAAGCTCTACAAGATCAACATGAGTGACTCTATTAGATAAGGAGACGTGACAATCTCTATAGACTCTCTTAGCCACAATAGATTCACCAATAGGAGTAGAGACAGAAAAGGGATCTAATAACACATCTAAAAGAATATCAAACCTCATGGCCACATATGGCATCACAAAAGATAAAGTAGCACTGAGATCAAGCAAAGCATATACATCAAGTTGAAAGACTTTCAACATATCAGTAACCATATCAGGAGAACCGTCTTGCTCATGGCGAGTTTGAAGTGCATAAAATTTGTTTTTCTTTTAACCCCCACTAGAACTCGCCAGAGGATAAGGTTGAGCCCATCGACGGACATCTCCTCCTTTGTTAGCAATGGAGGGGCAATCCCTAGTCTTATGATCCATCTTGCCACAACCAAAGCGTGCATTAGAGTAGGCTAGACACTTACCCTCATGTTTCTTTCCACACTTAGCACAAGTAGACAATGAAGACCTGCTGCCATTTCCTCCTTGAGGCTTGGGTTAGACACCCTTTCCTTGTTGAACTTAGGAGGAGCATTGGAGAAACCTTGATCGGAGAACCTTTGTCGAAACTTAGAACTAACATACCCATCGAATCTTGAGCGTGAAAAGTCACCATAACCGGTCTTAGCCCTCTTTGCCTCCCTAGACTTTTCCATGAGTTTCTCCTCTTCTTTTTTTTGAGCATGAACCATTAGATGAGAAATGTCCATATATTTAATGAGCATAATGGTACGACATTCTTTGACCACCATTTTAGACACTCCCAAAAAAAACTTACTCATTCTTGCTCTTGGATAGACAACCATAGTAAGAGCATACCCAGATTATTGTGTGAACTTCAATGCATACTCCGTCACACTCATGTTCCCTTGACGAAGGTTAATGAACTCAAGCACCCTCGCCTCCCTCATCTCAAGGGGAAAGAACCTATCAAGGAAAGCAACCTTAAACTTCTCCCAATCAAGAGGACCCGCATCAACAACCCTCTCACTCTTCCAATTCTCAAACCACACTTGAGCCACACCCTTGAGTTGATAAGTGACCAATCCTGCCTTTTCCACCAGGGTTACACCCATGATCATCAACACCTTATACACCTCATCAATGAACTCTTGAGGATCTTCCTCAACCTTGGAACCATGAAACTCCAGAGGGTTCATCCTAGTGAATCCCTCACTCTAGACGCTGTCATACCCACATTTGGGTTCACGCAGACCACAAGCTCCTTATTAGCTTGAGACGTCAGCTTGGGCCAACACTTGTAAAGCAGCCCTAAACTCCGCATTAGTTACTAGCTCGGCTAAAGGGTCGACCGAAACTTGAGGAGCTTCCTGTTCCACATTTTCTCTCTCATTCCTCCTAGCATATACCCTACAAGTGGCCATATCCTGAAAAGCATCGGATAGGGATTAGGTGAGAGACATATAGAGTTAAAATTTATCGCATGACTTTAGAGTAATGAAAGAAGTGGAGTTTCCTAAACATCTTATAGCCTCTCATTCATAAGTGTGGCACGCTTCAGACCCATGAACAAGATTCTACTCGACGTGGCTTATGAGACATCCTAGGAACTTTCTAAAATCTTATGCTCTGATACAAAATTTGTCATGATCTAAAGTACCCCCTAGATGTGACATGGTGTACAAGACCCATAAAGGCCCCATACAAACCACTTAGCATGCATTATACAAGATAATAATAAGTAAGAAGTTCAAAAGATAATTTTATATCAAAGTAGCGGATGTCTAAACATAGTGTCAAAGCCATCTAATACATCATTGAAATGAAAATAGGATGTAACTCATACAAGTCTGAAATAAAATGTTATGAAAGGTAAATGTGGCTATGTCCTCGATCATATGAGGACTCACCAAATCATCAAATTCTCTATCACAACGAACTAGCCATGGGAGGATGGAGATAAGCCGGATCCTAAACTTATGAAAAAATGTAGGAAAGAGTATTCGTTAGTACAAGAATGTACCAAGTATGATAACTATGCATAAGGTTACAAAAAAATCATGCTAAAAAAGGCTATACATAAGATACAATGACCAAGTTTAAATCATATGATGACATGGTAGAAAACATGAATTAAAGAGCCATGGTCAATGCAAGGAAATCATCTTAAAACAAGATATGCTTAATTAGCCTTTAGAAAGTAACCTTAGTTCATTATGTGGGGAAATAGCCTTAACCGATATAGACCATGTGAGCTATAACATGGAATCCGGTGTCTACCCCACACCGAAAAGTGGTGTCCTTACTTGCCACGGTAAGAACCATAGTTTCTAGCTTAAGTGGATCCACTAGCTAATGTCTATCAAGAAAACCTATGATGGCACAAAGTTTATGGGACATGGGTAATCGCCACTTGTCCACTTGGTGATAAGCATAAATCCCACGGAATAGTCATAATTCATAACTTATTTTATCATTAATAGACACGGGTAATCTCCTCTTGTCTCATCATTAGGGAACATGGGAAATCACCTTTTGTCCCTTTTTATGGAAGGCACATCAAATAGCCAATCCAAATTAGATTTCATTAGAATAGCTCCTTAATCTTTGATTCAAGTTTAGTTGAGAAACCTTTCAACCCTTATGAATTCTTTATGTAAGAAAATCCTTTCACAATTCAACATCATCAACATTTATGCTTCACTCTCAAAGGAAATCTTAAATTATCATAATTTCATAGTTTGATCATGCATAACTTCATAAAATTCATCTTTTGATCATTCATAAACTTCATCATAGACTCATATTATAAAAATCATATATCATGCATGGGCTCATATAATTTCACCTTAAAGTCATTCAATTATCAATTCATGCATAAAAAGACTTAATTCAGTCCATTAGATCATAAATGGATAGAACCCATAAGATAGAAGAAAACCCACCCTAATTTCAATTGAAAAATCAAACTTTACAAAATTGGAGAATCTAGGAACCATATGGAGGAAAGGACTCTATGGATGAAAGCTATCATACCTTGAGGCCAAAAGCTTGAAATCAATGGTGAACTTAGGAGACTTGGATGGAAACCCTAGAACCTTCTTCTTCTTCAATCTTCTAGAGAGAGACATATTTGGGGAATGATTTTTGGAGGGAGTTTAGAATTGATTAGAATGGGTAGAATTAGGCTTAGAAGCCTTATATAGTTTCTAGGATTAGGGCTTAACCGACTTAGATTAATAATAGGTCAATTATGGAAAAGACTAGAAAGCCCTTAAAATTAACTACTGGATCTTCACCTACGGTTGTGACCTACAGTCTGTAGGTCCAACAATGGACCGTCCTGTCCAACCATAGAAAGATTCAGAAACTATTTCTTTGGACCTTCAAATGATGGGACCCCATGTACGGTTCGTAGGTCCATTGACGGACCGTACATACCAACCGTCAGTACAACCTTGAACCCTCAAAATTTCACAAAGTCTGGAGAGACCTACCTTCAGTCTATGGAACAAATAATGAACCGTCCTACTTAGTCGTAGAAAGGATCTTAAAACTTGAAATTTTTAATAAGTTCACCTTGCCACCCATGATTCCCACCTACGGCCCGTAAGTCCACCTACGGTCCATAGATGTCTTCCGTTGGTACTGGCACCAGACCTGAAAACTAGAAATTTCTTTCCTTTTGAATCCAAGGTGTTACAATGATAATCAAGAATAGTGTGATACAAAGACAACAATTTCATCTCAAAGATAACATCAAAATCTACCATGTCTACAATCACTAAGTCCATAGGGTATTATAACCCATTAATATCACTACACAAGAGCGGTAGACTTTTTCAATTATAAAAAAATCTCACACTAGAGTAGAACATGCACAGGAATATCAAGAGACTCACAAATCATGCCTATATTCATAATAAAATATGTAGATACATAAGAAAAGGTTGAATTAGGATCGAATAAATTAAAGATGTAGCCATCTGGTAACAAACTAGAATGGTACCTTTGGTCTCTACATCGGATGCCTCCCCCTTGAGCCTACCTAGGAAGGGATAGAAATGAGCCCTACCCAATGTTTGTAGCCTTACCACAAACTCTATTAGGATGAGTTCCACCTCTACCTATTGTGTGGACACCTCGTCCAAGTTGAGGACAATCTCTATTAAATGAATTATTTCCTTTTCCTATTGGATCTAGAGCTTGAGAAGTTTGTTGTTGCTGCGCTACATGCCCTGTCTGTCTAAATCTGGGACAACACATAAAAATGTGCCCTAGCTTACCACGATCATAGAAGACTCGGTCTAACGTTGGCCACTGCGCTAAAGTAAAGGAGGTGGAATATCCCCTCAGCCTAGATTGTTGCTCACTTGTCCCAGATGGACCCCTAGATAATACATGCATATCAAACCAAGGCATCTCGAATACCCCTAAGAAAACTGGTACAAAAGAAACGGGTCCCTTAAAAAAGGTCCATCAAAAGTACCACCTTCCATGTCCTTCTTATCCATAAACTTAGCATAAAATTCTTGCTTCACTACCTCCACATTCTTAGCATGCTCAACCACCTCTTAAAATGGCCTACCAAAAGATACCATTTTTAGAGTTGCAAGTTGAAGTCCCATATTCAGAGAGTTAACAAACCATCTGATCCTCTCCTCCACTGTGGGTTGTAACTATAAAAATACTTTGATAAAGAGTGGTAAGTAGGCATCATAATCTGTGATAGACAAACTCCCGTACTTTATACTAGTGAACTCATCACGCTTCCTGTCTCGCAGAGTATAAGGAACATACTTCTCTAAAAAGGCAAAGTAAAACTAGGTCCATGTCAAATTAAGCGACCCAAAGGGTCTCTACGCACATATAACCACCACCATAACTTAGCATCCCCCCATCAGCAAGAAGTGACCAACTCCACCCTATATCTCTGCATTCCCCTCCCCACCTTATGTAGTCTCTCGTGATAGTTGATAATAAACTCCTATGTATCCTCATACTCAATACCAAAAAAGACCAAGAGGCTTTATTTTAGTGAACCTCCATAATAGTTCATGCTCCTCCCCATTCATCACTAGCCTAATTATCAGCCTCAGAAACATACATATCTCTGAAATCTCATCCATCCATGGAACCATAACTATAGCATGCTGACTCTCAGATATTGACCTATGCGAACTATGGGTGTAGTCCCATTACCTATCAAGTTGCCCAATAAAGTCATCACCTAAGCTATCACAACTGAAGAAGTTGAAGCGGATGTAATGTCCACCTGAACTGGTACCTCTACCTCCTCTGTCACGATCTCAGATGCCTTTTCGGGTCTTGAGGACAAAGTCTTATCTTGCACCTGCACAACATTAAGAGCTCCATCCATGGCTCGGAATGTTTCTCTCCTCCTACCTCTAACACCACCTTTGGACCATCCTATACTCTGAGTCATGGCAGTAGGAACTAGCTCGAAAACTCGAAAACCTGAGCTCTTGCTTCACTTGAATGTGCTCTCACCATCCATGAGAGAAAAGAATGAAAGAGTTAGATACCAATTTGGATCACAAGATACAAATTGGAATCAAGTAATAGCATGAAGGAAAAAATAAGTAAGTTTTCCTAGTGTCCTCTAGCCTCTCGAAGAGCAATATAGGTGTTTTTATGCCATTCCACTGGACTCTACTACACATGTTTTAGTATGATGAGATCAACGAACCTAGAGCTTTGATACCAACCTTGCACAACCCAAACCGCAATGAGTGACACCCATACAAACCCCCTTATAGATGAACCAAGACTTAACACCTAATCATGCAATATCTAAGTAGCTAAACAAGACACAGAAGTAAAAATGCATAATTAAAGTCTCAAGAAATAATAATAAATCAACAATATCGAAAGTCAAAACAAACAGTCCCAAAATCAGAAAGTCATAGTACTAAAACCCTAAATAAAGATTTTAACAATAGCAAATAATAGATAATAAATAAATTGTCTCAATGTTTGAAGAAAGACATTAAAAATGAGAAAGGTCTAGGGCGGCCTGGATGGAAGAAGCTCAAATCTAAAAGTAAGATCGGCCAAATACGGGGACGTATGGACGTATCTAGATCACAATCTATACTAAAAAAAGTTCTTGCGTAGCATTATTACAAATACTATATACTGGCAGGCTTCATAGGCTGACTAAGATTATAAACAAATATGTAATTATAGTAATAAGGCAAGTAGAAAGGTTCATTCCACATAGTCAAACAAAAGAGTCACAAATCATTGAGTCATCATAATTGCTATCATATCCGTACGTATAAGAATATAACCATGTATCATCCTTCTAACATATCACAAAAATCACTTATTGATTAGACAAGTACACAGTAACCACCAACACTTTGTGAATATAAGTGTATACATATATATTATATATATTTGCCTAAGTTTGTACCCCTTTTATATGATATTACCATTCCCACATGATGTATTTTAGATTCTTGGGATGTAATACATTAGACTCTGCATCATTTATTTATTTTATCTTAAGACTACTATCTTATGATATGCTTCTTAATTATGTTTAATGATTCAAAAATAACATGTTTTAGTTGTTAAGGTTTGGTTAACCCACTTGGGGTTGGTGTGGGTGCCAATCATGGCAGTTGAGGTTGTAACAATATGCCTTTGTAATTAAAGAACTTGCTCAAATTAATATATCAAGTCTTAATGAATTGAACTAAAAAGTGATTCATAACCCAACCCGCCTAATTATTCACTAAGTTTTTTTGTAAGGACCCGATTTCTTGAGTCAAGATACACCTTCTATAACCCATCAGTAGGTAAGCAAACCCACAATCCGAAACTACAAGTAATGGGTGTAAGGGCAGAAACAAGGCGGAAGCAACATATAAATAATAAAGATAGAAGACCAAGCGGAAACAAACCAAAACATATATATACAATAAAATCCCTTCACAGAACCTAGAAGTCACAAGATAGTGCCTCTAAAATAAAAGAGTACAAGTCCCAAAAGTGGACCCAAAATACAAGGCTTTTCTCGAAAAGCAAAAGGCTAGCCACTATAATACATATGGAGATAGGTAAGTCCATAACAACATGTGCTCACCCTCACCTCCGTACTGAAGCTATGATAGGCTCGAATCTCCGCGTGATAACTTGTGCTCGAACCTGAATCACAAAATAGATGCAGAGCGTAGTATGAGTACCAAAATGACAGGTACTTAGTAGGCATCATAGGCCGACTGAGGAACAAAAGTAAACGCAATAAGAAATGATAGAATCTAAACACATTCCAAAGTCAAGTGCGGAAAGCTAAAAGAATCCACACAAGTGTACTATGAGCGAAAATGAAAAAAGTACAACTAACTAAACCTAGTTGGGCCCCCATAAACCCAAAATGTACACTCGTGTGCAAATTTAAGTAAAAATCCAAATGGACCCCCATAAGCCAGACAGGTATACAGAAGAGCTAAGAACTAAACCGGGAACTTAAAGATAGTACTAGAATTGCCACAGCTTTCCATAGACTACAACCATGGTACAAGCACCCAAGGATCCAATGAAGTCACCCAGTCAGACCTTTAATCTGATCAAAAGGGACATAAGATAGAATCTCCCAGTCAGAACTCTAATTAGATCAAAAGGAGATATGAAATAGGACCTCCCAGCTAGAATTATAATCGGATCAAAGGGAAATAGAAATCAGGATCACCCAGTCAGAACTCTAATCGGATCAAAAGGAAATATGAGTGAGGACGAAACCTAACTGAAAAATAGGTACATTCAGGAGCCTCAAATAAGAGTAATAATAGGATATATAGGCTCGAACCATAGAAAATAGATTCCAATGATCGAAATGCCATTACAACATGATATGAGTCCAACAATAGCACAGGAGCATATGAAACTCGTTAGGGACTCACTCCAACTCCTACTCCAAAAATCAATGCAAAAATCATCGAGGTGCCCAAAGTAATTGCATACACGTCGAGTCGGTCGCAAGGATAAGACCAAGGAAGATAAGGGCAAGCTGAGCTGAGTTGTTTCCTAACTAAGGATCATTCTATTAGACCCATGTCTTCTACATCAATCTATAGGGAGTTAAGCTAAGGCCAAGAAGACCAAATAACTCAAGTCTATGCCACTCATAAGTCTAAGTCCAGGCTAAGGCCAAACATTCTCAAAATCCACACAATAACAACAACAACCAAGGCATACCACAAGATAAGTATAATCACAAGCAAATAACCAACATGCTTTCAATCCCAAAAAACTGATAAATAGCCTAAAACATGGCTTCTAATTAATATAGAATGATCAACCAGGTACCCACCCCAAATTCACACAAATCAACATGCTTTTAACAGGAAGCGGTAGCCTGCCTTAAGGCTGACCATGCACACTCCAAATCACTATGTCGGAGCTTTTCCCTTCTAAATAGCCTCTGGATATTGCCACACTATAAAAAATAGAATTATAATGTTAATACGGTCATTTAGAAAAAAAATTTACATAAAATAAAAATGGACCCAAATTAGAGTCAAAATAGGAAATATGGGACCCACACTAAAAGTTCAAGATTTGACTCTGTAAAAAGGTCGAATTTACTTCCCCAAACTTGTGTCACAAAATGGAACACATTTCTGGGCTCAGAATCAACAAAATCAACACACGCACTACTCAACCCAAAGAAACACTTAGGTCATTAGATGTTATATGAGCAAGGAATTTACCTTTGAAATGAGGCTACAATACACTCTCAAGAATCCCCATGCAAAGCTCTAACACTTCCCAGCAACAAAAATAAAGAATCACAAAGAAACGAGCTCAGAAATCCACAAATCCAACTTGAAACAATGCGGAAGAAGACCCCTAAATGGTCTTATTTCAGCTGCAGGTGCCTCTTAAGCAGCCACTAATACCGCTAAAGTGGTTGGGAAAGATAGGTAGGCCGTGCTAAAGTAAGCCCATGGCCGCTAAAGTAGAAGTTGCTTAAGCGTTGCTAGGGCCGCTTAAGCGACAGGTCTTGAGCTTTTAAGGCCCTTTAAAGGAAAGCCCTGGTTGCTAAAGTGATGCCTGCTTAAACGAGCTAGAGCCACTAAAGTGGTTGCCTCTTCAATGACCTAGCACACTAAAGCGGAGCCCTAGACATTAAATCGAGGGCTGCTAAAGCAACGATTGGGCCGCAAAAGAAGGGGCACCAATATCAAGTACCAAAAGTTTCAAGCTAAGCCCTTGGACTCGACTCGGTGCTCATGATTAGTTTGGAACCCCGTGCATGTATGTGAGATATGCTACCCTGCTAAATTTGACATTTTAGACTCAATGGAGGAGTTAAAACTTCCAATCGAGTTTGTCTTGACAAAAAGTGGGTCCCACACTTGTAACACCTTAGAAATTTGAAGTCAAATTGGAAAGGAAAAGTTGCAAAAAGTTTTGCTGAGCCAGTTTCCTACGGAAGTCATCTACAGACCGTAGGAAGTCCTACGGTTCATAGGAAGGAAGTTGTAGGACTTTGTTTGAGTTTTTGGAAATGTCAAGCTCTGATGTATGACCTACGATTGAACAAGACAAGTCATAGGGCATTTCACGGGTTATAGGACTGATCCGTAGAGTTGATGTAGAGAAGTAGTTTGATACCTCAGGTCTATAAGATGGTTTGATGGGTCGCCGATTGTTCTATGAGTCGTAGAAGGTACTCGTAGAAGTGATCTAGACTTGGTCAAATTTCAGACTCAAAGTTTTGTTCTATGGAAGAGGTCTACGGGCCGTCAAATGGATGACACCCATAGAATGGTTTCGTGGAAGTGGAATGGATTTTTAAGCCTCACTAAATAGTTCTACGATTTTCCAAGATGGCTCGTTGAAAGACCTACGGATTGAAGGACCAAATCATAGACCCTGCTCGGCTATTTTAATTAAGGGTATTTTGATCTTTTCCTATACAATTAACCCCTAAACTACGTTCTTTTGGTCCTATAACTACCCTATAACCATTTTTAACCTTACAACTAAGCCTAAATTCTCTCATTCACTCAAAATCTCTCAAGACTTCTTCTCCAAATTCTCTTAACAGCTCTCAACGTGAAGGATAGGGTTTCATCAAGCTTCAAAGTTGTTATCTCCATATCTAGGGCTTTGATTGCCTAAGGTATGTGGGAATTGACCAATGGATCCCTTTCAATTATTGGGTCCCAAAAGAAACTCAAAATCTCCAATTCAATTTCACCCAATTATCTAGGGTTTCATGCAATTCTCTATGGGTTCTATTTATTATGATTCAATTATTTATTTTCAATTTTATTATGCATGATTTGATTCAGTTACATGAATTTAAATTGATTTCATATGGACGCACGCCTATTCCTATCTTATGAACTTGAATTATGAACAATGCTTATGAATTCATGTATTTTGATCATTAAATTAATTATGAAAGTTATGCATGTTTTATGAAAAGGTTGACTTATGAACTATGGATGTTGTTGAGATAAGTATCAATGAATTATGAAAGGTTTCCTAACATATGCATGAAATCATGATTTAGATGCTTATAAAGGTAAGTGTCTAATATGAAAGTTTATGAAACCATGATTTGAAAGTAGCTACTCTAATATGAATTTATGATTAGATTGGTAGTCTTGATTGTTACGTTCCCAAGTATTTTGATTATGAATATGCCTATGTATTTTATGTTGGAGTTTACTTAGCACCGAGAGGACTTTGAGATGGAGGCTCTCCCGTTAGTAGAGACTGGGTTTCTAGAAGCAATTTCCTTGTCCCTAACTATGCGCCCCCGTATGATTGTCTTAAATGACCTAAGCTAGTTGATCCACTTTAAGCAAAGAATGAATGTGACAGAATTCTATCATGGCAAGTTGTTTCCCTTTTTTGATGTGTGGGTCATGCCGGATTCCATGTTATAGCTCACATGGTCTTATTGTCGGTTAATGGTAAATATCGCATAAATGAACTATATTTCTTTAAAGGTTTTATGAAAGCTTCTCAAATGGTTTTAAGTATGCACTGGTCTTGATTATGACTCATGGATTCTTTAAAGTCTTTTACTATGTTTTACTTACTCATGCATATCATGTTTAAAGTTCCTCATATTATCCTGCCTATGTCTATGTTTTTATGTATTTCCCCATACTTAGAACATTCACCGTACTAACTTATATTTGTGCCTCTATTGTCTCATAATATAGGGTCTAACGTTCTTTCTCCTACTCGTGGCTAGCTTGGATCATTATACTATCACATTTGATTGGTGAGTCCTCATGTTCCGAGGACAAAGTCATTGATGCTTTGTTTCTTTGATTTTCTTTTTATTTTCAAACTTGTACGTGGTGTATGGGTATATCCCAACCACTCTTATGATGTTAGAAAGGCTATGTCAAACACAGTTTAGTATTCCGTACTTATGTTTAGATTCCTTATATGGTAGAGACTTTTATTTCCTATTCTCTCTTATTATATTTCCTTTACATCATGCTTATGTCACACCTAGGGGATACTTTGGATTGTGACAAACTTGGTATCAAAGCAAGGTTTTACAAAGATTCTAAGATGTCTAACAAACCACATCGAGTAGAGTCTTATTCATGAGTGTGAAGCGCACCACATTTATGAATAGGAGGCTACAAGGAATTTAGGAAACTTCACTTCTTTTACTACTCTAAAGTCATGCCATAGAGTTTATTTCTATAAAGGTCTTTCTCCTAATTCTTGTCCGATGCTTTTATTGATATGCCTCTTCTAAGAGATAACTCAAGAAGGAATATGGAGCCCGAGGAATATAGTAAATGAGTTTCCAAAAATGTTTTTTGAATATCTTCCCAGTATTCCTCTCAAAAGGGAAATAGATTTTTGTGTTGACCTTCTCCCAGATATGCAGCCTATCTATGTTCCTCCTTATCGTGTGGCCCCGGTAGAACTGAAGGAATTAAAGGACAAATTGAAGGATTTATTGGATAAGAGTTTTATTAGACTGAGTATCTATCCATGGGTTGCTCCGGTATTGTTTGTAGGAAAGAAGGATGATTCCTTCCGAATGTGCATTGACTATCGGTAATTGAATAAGGTTACCATAAAGAATAATATATTATTCCAAGGATTAATGATTTGTTTGATCAACTACAAGGTGTAAGATTCTTATCCAAGATTGACCATTGATTGGGTTATCACCAATTGTGGGTAAAGGAAAGTGACATTTCGAAGATGATTTTTCGAACTCAGTGTGGTCACTATGAGTTTTTGGTGATATCGTTTGGTTTGACTAATGCCCCGGTGACATTCATGGACTTAATGAATAGGGTCTTTAAGCAATATTCTTACATGTCCATCATTGTGTTTATTGATGATATTTTGATTTACTCTCGCAGTGAGGATGAGCATGTTGAGCATTTGAGGATTGTGATGCAAATTCTCAAGGATCATGAATTGTATGCTAAGTTTACTAAATGTAAGTTTTGGTTGAGGTCCATTGCTTTCTTTGGCCATATTTTCTCTTGTGAAGGTATTCAAGTTGATCTTAATAAAACCAAGGCATTTAAGAAATGCCTAGACCTTTGTCTGCTTCGGATACAAGGAGTTTCTTGGGTTTGGCCGGTTATTATAGAAGGTTTGTGGAAGAATTTTCCTCTATTGCTTCACCTTTGTTGATATTGACTCAAAATAAGGTGAAATTTCTATGGTCAGAAGCTTGTGAAAAGACTTTCCAAGAGTTGAAGGGTAGACTCACTTTATCCCCTATATTGACATTACCAGAAGGATTAGATGGTTTTGTGGTATATTGTGATGCTTCACGGACTGGCCTTGGTTGTGTTTTGATGAAACACAAGAAAGTCATCGCTTATGCTTCAAGGCAATTGAAGATGCATGAGAAGAATTATCTGACTCATGATTTAAAGTTAGGAGCGATAGTGTTTTCTCTAAAGATTTGGAGGCCTTACCTATATGGTTTTCATGTAGATGTGTTTACTAACCATAAGAGCTTGAAGTATGTGTTCACCCAAAAGGACTTAAATCTTCGCCAAAGAAGGTGGCTTGAGTTATTGAAAGACTATAACACGAGTGTCCTTTATCATTTGGGTAAAGTGAATGCGGTGGCGGATGCTCTTAGTCGACTATCAATGGGTAGTGTTGCGCATGTTGAGGATGGAAAGAAAGAGTTGGTTCGTGATGTTCATAGAATAGCCCGATTGGGTGTTTGCTTGGTCGATTCTAATGAAGGTGGTGTGATTGTTCAGAATTGTTCAAAATTGTCTCTCATTTCAAAAGTGAAGGCTAAGTAAGATCTTGATCCAGTTATGGTTTAGTTAAAGAGGTCCATATCTGAAAAATTCATTGAGGCTTTCTCCCAAGGGGGAGATGGTGTCCTTCGATACAAAGATCAGTTATATGTTCTGAATGTTGATGAGTTGAGGAATCAGATTTTGACATAAGCTCATAATTCTTGGTATTCTATCCACTTGGAGTCACCAAGATGTACCTCGATTTGTAAAAAGTCTATTGGTGGAATGTGATGAAGAAGGATATTGTGGAATTTGTCGCAAAATGTCCTAACTATCAACAAGTGAAAGTTGAGCATCAAAAACCCGGTAGGTTGGCTCAAGAAATTTTCATTCCTACTTGGAAGTGGAAAGACTTGAATATGGACTTCATTATGGGTTTACTTCATACCCGTCGTCAGTTTGATTTGATTTTGGTCAATGTGGACCGAATGACGAAGTCGGCTCACTTTCTTCTAGTAAAGACTTCATTTTCAGCCGAAGAGTATGCCAAGCTTTATATTCGAGAAATGATGAGGTTGCATGGACGCTTGTCCATTATCTCTAATCGAGGTAGTCAGTTTTGGAGGTCATTTCAAAAAGGTCTTGGTACTCAAAGCTTAGCATGGCTTTTCATCCTCATACTGATGGACAAGCCAAGCGTACTCTTCAAACTTTTGAAGATATGTTGAGAGCTTGCGTGATTGATTTCAAGGATAATTGGAATGATCATTTACCTTTGATCTAGTTTTCTTAAAGTAATAGTTATCACTCGAGTATCCAAATGGCTCTATTTGAGACTCTCTATGGTAGGAGGTGTAGGTCTCCTATTGGTTGGTTTGAAGTTTGTGAGGTCAACTTGATAGGGTCTGAGTTAGTTCTTAAGGCTATGAAAAAGGTTTGACTTATTTGAGAAAGGTTGAAAACGGCTCAAAGTTGACAAAAGTCTTATGCCGATGTTAGAAGGAGAGAACTTGAGTTTGATGTTTACAATTGCGTCTACTTAAAAATTTCATTGATGAAGGGTGTGATGAGATTCAGAAATAAAGGGAAGCTTAGTCCGGTATATGGGCCCATATCAGATTTTGAGGTGTATTGGAAAAGTTGCTTATGAATTAGAGTCACCTAATGATTTAGCTTTGGTACATCCAATATTTCTTGTCTCTTTGTTGAAAAAGTGTGTTGAAGATCCGATGTCTATAATGCCATTGTAATGTTTGGGAGTTAAGGAAAGCCTTTCGTATGAAGAGGTTCCGGTTGAGATTTTGGACCGTTAAGTCTGAAAGTTGAGAAACAAAGAAGTTGCTTCTGTGAAAGTTCTTTGAAGGAACCAACAGGTTAAGGGTGCTCTCGGGATAGCAAAGGTGATATGATGTCCAAGTATCCTCTCCTCTTTCCCTCCACTCCTATTCAAGCTTGAACAATTAGTTCTTCATGGTTCATTCTTTCGGATTCATGCCTTTTAGTAATTCTCATGTTTCTATGTACATACATGTTCATGAAAATATGATTTGATGTTATGGTTTAGCTTGGAGTGATTTCTCCTTCTTTATGTGCATTTTGATGAGATTTGCATTCATGTTGAGTTCGTAGTTTCTCTCCATACTCTATTCATGCTAGCTTGAGTCCCATTCAAGGACGAATATTACCAAGGGGAGATATTATAACACCTCAAAAATTGGAAGTCAAATCGGAAAGGAAAAGTTGCAAAAACTTTTGCTGAGGTTGTGTCCTATGGAAGCCATCTAAGGATCATAGGAAGTCCTATGGGCCGTAGTAAGGAAGTCATGGGACATGGTTTGAGTTCTTGGAAATTTCAAGTCTCTGATGTTTGACTTACGAGTGAACAGGATGAGCCGTAGGGCGCTTCACAGGTTTGTGACACCTCAGATTTCAAAAGAGAAAAAGGTTGCAGGGATATTGTCTACTGGTTCAAGTTTACGAGACCAGTCTACGGTTCGTACAACCTTCTATGGGTCATATACTAGTCTTGTAGAAAGGGGGAAATAATTTTTTTGAAAATCAAGTTTCAGTATCTTTTCTAGAGTTGAACAGGATCGTAGGTAGATCCTAGACTTAGTTAAATTTTAAGGACAACGTTGAGTTCTACGGTCAGAGTCTACAGACCATAGGAAGTCATAAGAACCGTAGAAGTGTTCCGTCAAAAGTTGAGAAATTTTAAGGTCCCAATACTTGGTCTACGGTTGACCAGTATGGAACGTAGAAAGTTCTATGGTCCATAAACCCATAGACCGATCCAGCAATTAAATTTCAGGGCTTCTGGGTCTTTTTCTAAATGTTTTAACCCTATGCTATTTCATTTTGGCCTTCATCCTAAGCCCTATATAAAGCTTTTAAGTCCTAAAACTACCCACTAAAAACCCCATTATCCTAAATCCCCAAAACCTAATCAAATTCATTCTTCCCAAATTCTCTCAAGACTAAGGAAGAAGAAGAAGTTAGGGTTAATTCAAGTTCATCAATTCTCCAATCTTTTGGGGCTTTAAGTATCAAGGTATGTGGGTATTCACCCATGGAGTCCTTTCCTCCATGGCGTCTCCAAGGTTTCCAATTTCTCAATTCAATTTCAATTGATCAAGTTAGGGTTTCAATTCAATCTTTGTGGGTCTCATCCAATTATGATTTATTATTGTTGATTAAGTCTTCTAATGCATGATTTAATGTTAGTGCAAGATATTTAGTTGAAATTATACTAACCCATGCCTAAACTATAATTTTCAATTTTGAACCTATGATGAACCCATGAACTATGAATTTATGAAGATATGCATGTTTTTATGAAGTTATTGTAAATGATTTGGGGATGCTTTGAAAGGAAAGTATCAATGTTATTATGAAAAGTTTTTTCACATACTATTATGATCATGAATGTGAAAGGTATTTCTCACATATGGATTCACATTGGTGAAAGGTTTTCTCATCCATTTTGAATTGTTTTTAAGGAGCTATTCTATATTTTGATCTAAAAAGTGTGGATTGGTATTGATCATGGCATTTCCTATGTTATATTGATATTTAACTTTTATCTATTCCGTTGAAATTTAGACTTAGCACCGAGAGGGCTTTAACGTGGAGACTCAAATAGGGTAGTCTCTAGTAGCGCCCTCTAGTCCCACACTACGTGCCCCCATAGGATTGTCTTAAATGACCTAGCTAGTGGATCAACTTTAGAAAAAGATGATATGTACAGAGTCTACCTTGGCAAGTAGATTCCCCTTCTTTCAGTATGAGGGACATACCGGATTCCATGTTATAGCTCTCATGGTCTTATTATCGGTTAAAGCTAATATCCCACAAAATGACTAAGTTTCTTCTATGCTTTTCTTGTGCCTCTTATTTCGATGTATTTGACCATATTTCATGATTTGCATGTCATTGCTTCTTTAAGTCTTTAAATGTTCAAAGAACGATCATGCCTACATGTTTTAAGAACAAAAAGCTATTATGCCTATTTTATGCATATTGCCCCATACTTAGTACATTCCTTGTACTAATGCATACTTGTGCCTACATTGTTTCACTAATGTGGGACCCAATGCTCCTACCCTTCACTCTCATGGCTAATGGATTCTTTTGCATTCAAGATATTGGTGAGTCCTCATGTTCTGAGGACCGAGATACATTTTACTTGTTCATGTCTTTCATTAGTTTTTAGACTTGTATGTGATGTATGGGTTATGTCCCAATCACTTTTCTTATGATGTAATAGATGACTTATTGATACTTATGTTAGACTTTCACTTTGTCAAATTATTTTATGATATAAGACTATGATTTTGAACTCTTTACTTCTATTCTCTTGTATGATGTATGCTAAGTGGCTCGTGTAGGGCCTCTTGGGGTCCTATATGCCATGTTGCACCTAGGGTATACTTTGGGTCGTGACAGGGTCGTAAGAATGATCCATATAGTTGATTCAGAGAAGTAGGATGGATGACGACCCATAGAATGGTTCCGTGGAAGTGGAATGAATTTTTAAGCCCCAGTAACAGATTCTATGGTTGACTAGGACGGTCCATAGATAGACCAATGGACCATGGGTCAAAACTATAGACAATGCCAGGCAATTTTAATTAAGGGTGTGTTGGTTTTTTTCTACGCAATTAACCCCTAAACTACGTTGTTTTGGCCCTATAACTACACTATAACCATTTTAACCTTTACATCTAAACCTTAATTCTCTTCTTCACTCAAACTCTCCCAAAATCTCTCAAGTTTTCTTCTCCAAATTCTCTCAAGAGCACTCAAGGTGAAGGTTAGGATTTAATCAAGCTTCAAGGTTCTTCTCTCCATTGCTAGGGCTTTGATTACCCACGATATGTGGAAATTCACCAATGGATCCCTTTCATCTATTGGGTCCCAAAAGAAACTCAAACTTTCTAATTCAATTTCACCATAATTATCTGGGTTTCATGCAATTCTCTATGGGTTCTATTTATTATGATTATTTTAAATCTTATTATGCATGATTTGATTCAATTACATGAATTTCAATTGATTTCATACGGGGCCATGCCTATGCCTATGTTATGAACTTGAATTATGAACAATGCTTATGAATTCATGAATTTTGGTTATGAAAGTTATGCATGTTTTATGAAAAAGATGATTTATGAACTATGGATGCTTTTGAGATAAGTATCAATGAATTGTGAAAGGTTTCCTCACATGCATGAAATTATGATTTAGATGCTTAGGAAGGTAAGTGTCTAATATGATAGTTTATGAAATCATGATTTGAAAGGAGCTACTCTAATATGAATTTATGATTTGATTGGTAGTTTTGATTGTTGCCTTTCCAAGTATTTTGTTATGAATATGATTATGTCTTTTCCGTTGGGATTTACTTAGCACCGAGAGAACTTTGAGATGAAGGCTCTCTCGTTAGTAGAGGTCGGGTCTATAGAACCAATTTTCTTGTCCCTAATTATGTGCCCCCATAGGATTGACTTAAATGACCTAAGCTAGTGGATCCACTTAAGGAAATAATGAATGTGACGGAATTCTAACTTCGTAAGTTGTTTCCCCTTTCCGGTGTGACGGTCATGCCAGATTTCATATTATAGCTCACATGGTCTTATTGTCGGTAAACGATAAATATCTCACAAATGAACTATGTTTCTTTAAAGGGTTTATGAAAGCTTCTCAAATGGTTTTAAGTATGCATTGACCTTGATTATGACTCATGGATTCTTTAAAGGCTTTTATTATGTTTTACTTGGTCATGCATATCATGTTTAAAGTTCCTCATATTATCATGCCAATGCTTACGCTTTTATGCATTTCCCCATACTTAGTACATCCACCGTACTAACACATATTTGTGCCTATATTGTCTCATAATATAGGTTCCGACGGTCCTTCTCCCGCTCATGGCTAGCTTGGATCGTTCCACTATCACATTTGATTTGTAAATCCTTATGCTCCGTGGACAAAGCCATTTATTCTTTATTTCTTTGATTGTCTTTTCTTTTTCAGACTTGTACGTGGTGTATGGGTTACATCCCAACCAGTTTTATGATGTTAGAAAGGCTATGTTAGACACATTGTATTATTCAGCACTTATGTTCAAATTCCTTATATGATATAAGACTTTTATTGCCTATTCTCTCTTGTTTTATTTCTTTTACGTCATGCTTATGTCAAGTGGCTACTTTAGGGTCTATCGAGATCATATTCGCCACATCACACCTAGGAGGCACTTTGGGTCATGACAACACCCAAGGTCTATTTTAAACAAAATTTTAAAAAGGGGCTCAGAATTAGCTCGAAAGCCTCGGGATCCATATGAAGGGTTATTCTAGAAGAAACTCAAAATTCTGGGGCTAAAGGAACCATCTAAATTGCATTCTGAGGATGTCTTCCTAAACTTTTGATCAATGTCAACCGTTCAGGTTTCAAAAGCTTCAAAACAGAGATACTTGCACATAATCCAAACGAACGACCAGGTGACTAACTGTCAGTTCCACAAAGTCACAAATGACTTTGGATCGCTATAGGAACGCTCTAAATGACGAAAAGAAGGTTTTTATATAGAAATGACATGGAGAGTCATTACAGTTTTAATTTCTTAGTTTATTTATATATATATATATATATATATATATATATTGTAATACTGAACAAAATAAATTATTTATTATAGCTATATAGAATATATCAAATAAATAAATATCTTTTTAAAAATACTTTTACAAGATTTCTCATAGGTCAATTTGGGTTACATATCAACCTAATTTTTATGGGCTAAAATGAGTTGACCTGAAATAAACCGAGCTAATAAATGAAGGTCAATGACCAACTCAAACTTGAACGAGTTATATGAGTAATATTTTTATGGACTAATTTCACCTCTAGGTCTAATTAGTTAAAATTGGCCTTTCCCAATGGTGTTGAGTAGCACCAAGTCTGCAAAATATTCTATTTAAGCTCTTCGTTTTCCACTGAATAAGTACAAAAAGGATGAATTTGGTATGAATGAAAATGAATTTCATGAAACATAGTTTATTAGAAAATATTTTCTTGAAAAATAAGTGAATTTCTTATTTATTTTTAATGTTTGCTAAGTAAGAAAAATAGATTTTATGATCTTAAGATCACTTATATGTAATCCAACCAAACACTATATGAGTTGAATAGGATCGAGAATGGGAGCTCGGGGTGATGAAAGGTGGGATGTTCAAGACTCAAGAGGGTATGTTGGGGGTGTTGGTAGGTGAGAAGAAAAAAAATAAAGTTAAAATGTCACATATGAAACTTGATTTTGCAATTTTCATCTTCATTTGAATTAATAGCCAAAATGTTATTAGACCAAGTCTGAGACAACAAATGGAAAAGCCCTTATATACACACACACACATTTACATATGTATATATATAGTGTGTGTGTATATATATATATATATATATATATATACACATTCTTAGGATTTAAAGTATAGGATTTTAGGGGTTTTAGGGTGTTTTAGTGTTTAGGGCTTAGGGTTTAGTTAGGTTTTTAAAGGGTTTTAAAGATTTTTAGAGTTTTTTAGGTTTTTTAGGGTTTAGGGATTATTAGGGTTTAGGGTTGGGGCTTCTTAGGATTTCTTAGGGCTTAGGGTTTAGGGTTTTAGTATTTGTTAGGGTTTAGGATTTTGGGTTTAGGTTTTTTTTAAGGGTTTAGGATTTTAGGTTTAGAATTCTTATGGGGATTTTTAGGGTTTAGGACTTAGGTTTTTAGGATTTTTTAAGATTAGGATTTTTTGAAGTTTTATTTAAGGTTTTTTTAAAAGGGTTTTTAGGGTTTTTTAGATTTAGGGTTTTTATGGTTTCTTAGGGTTTAGGGTTTCTTAGGGTTTAGTGTTTCTTAGGGCTTTGGTTTTCTTGGGGTTTAGGGTTTTAGGTTAATGGTTATTTAGGATTTAGGATTTTTTAGGGTTTAGGATTTTTAAAAGTTTTTAGGTTTTTTAGGTTTAGGGTTTTAAAGATTTTTTAGGGTTTAGGGTTTCATAGGGTTTAAGATATCTTAAGTTTCTTAGGGTTTAGGATTTCTTAGGGCTTAGGGTTTAGAATTTAGTGTTTCTTAGAATTTAGGGTTTAGGGTTTCTTAGGATTTAGGGTTTAGGGCTTTAGATTTTTTAGTGTTTTTTAGCTTTAGAATTTTTATAGGTTTTTTAGTGTTTTTAATGTTTTTAGGTTTAGGGTTTCTTTAAGGTTTTTTAGGGCTTAGGGTTTCTTAGGGTTTAGTGTAACTTAGGTTTTAGGGTTTCTTAAGATATAGGGTTTCTTGGGGTTTCATTGGGTTTAGGGTTTCTTAGGGCTCAAAGTTTAGGATATAATGTTTAGGAGTTTTTAGGGTCTAGGATTAAGGGTTTTAAGGGTTTTTTAGGTTTAGGATTTTTAAGGTTTTAAGTTTTTAAATGGTTAGGGTTATTTTAAGGTTTTTAGGGTTTCTTAAGGATTGGGGTTTATGGTTTCTTAGGACGTAGGATTTAGAGTTTACTAGGGCTTAGGTTTGATGGTTTAGAGTTTAAGGTTTAGGGTAAGGGTTTATTAGGGTTTAGCATTTAGGATTTTTTAGGATTTAGGGTTTAGGGCTTAGGGTTTTTTAGGTTTAGCATTTTTAAATTTTTTAAAGGGTTTTTAGGGTTATTTAGCTTTAGGGTTTTTAAAATTTTGAAAGGTTTTTTAGGGTTTAGGATTTATTAGGGTTTGGGGTTTCTTAGGGTTTAAGGTTTAAGGTCTATAGTTTATGGTTTCTTAGGGTTTATGGTTTTTTAGGGTTTCTTAGGGGTTAGGTTTGGGGTTTTAGGTTTAAGGTTTTTTTTAGGGTTTAGGGCTCATAGATTTTTTTAGGGTTTTTAGGTTTAGGGTTTCTTTAAGGTTTTTAGGGATTTTTAGGTTTAGGGTTTTTAAGGTTTTTTAGATTTTAGGATTTCTTAGTGTTTAGGGTTTATTAGGATTTAGGGTTTACGGTTTCTTAGGGTTTTGTGTTTCTTAGGGTATAGGGTTTCTTAGGGCTTAAGACTTAGGGTTTAGGGTTTATGATTTCTTAGAGTTTAGGATTTTAGGTTTAGGGTTTGTTATGGGTTTTTAGGGTTTAGGGCTTAGGGTTTTTAAGGGTTTTTTTAGGATTAGGGTTGTTAAAGATATTTTTAGGGTTTCTAGGTCAAGGATTTCTTAAGGTTTCGTAGTATTTAGGGTTTCTTATGGCTTAGTGCTTAGGGCTTAGGGTTTTAGGTTTAGGATTTGTAGGGCGTTTTAGGATTTAGGGTTTTGGGCTTAATACTTTTAGGGTTTTTTATGTTTAGGGTTTTTTTTGGGTTTTTTTAATTTTAGGGGTTTTAAATGGTTTTTAGGGTTTAATGGTTAGGTTTATGGTTTTGAGTTTCTTAGGGTTTAGGGTTTCTTAGGGCTTAAAGTTTCTTAGGGCTTAGGGTTTAGGGTTTTAGGATCAGGGTTTAGGTTTTAGAGTTTCATAGGATTTAGGGTTTAAGGTTTTAGATTTAGGTTTTTTTAGGGTTTTTGAAGTTTTTTTTAAGGGTTTTTTAGGGTTTTTTATGGTTTAGAGTTTCTTCGGGTTTAGGGTTTCTTAGGGTTTCTAAGGTTTTAGGGTTTAGAGTTTCTTTGGATGTCTTAGGGCTTAGGGTTCAGGGTTTAGAGTTTTGTGCTTAGGATTTCTTAGGGTTTAGGGCTTTAGGTTTAGGGTTTTTTAGGGTTTAAGGTTTAGGTCTTAAGCTTTTTTAGGGTTTTTAGGTTTAGGGTTCTTCAAGGTTTTTTTTAGGGTTTTTTTTGTTTAGTGTTTTTTTCTTACGGTTTTTAGGGTTTTAGGTTTATGGTTTAGGGTTTCTTAGGATTTAAGGTTTCTTAGGGCTTAGGTTTTTGAGTTTAGGGTTTTGGGTTTAGAGTTTAGGGTTTCTTAGGATTTTGGGTTTTAGATTTAGGAGTTTTATAGGGTTTTTAAGTGTTTAGGTCTTAGGTTTTTGTAGTTTTAGGGGTTTCTAAAGTTTTTTTTAGGGTTTTTGGTGTTCTTTAGGGTTAGGATTTCTTAGGGTTTATGGTTTAGGATTTCTTAGGGTTTAGGGTTTTTGGTGTTCTTTAGGGTTAGGGTTTCTTAGGGTTTAGGGTTTAGGGTTTGTAAGGGTTTCTTTTAGCTTAGGGTAAAGAGTTTAGGGCTCAGGATTTTTTAGGGTTTAAGGTTTTAGGTTAATGATTTTTAGGGTGTTTTAGGGTTTAGAGCCTAGGGTCTTTTTAGGGTTTTTTTAGGTTTCTAAAAATGGTTTTTATGGTTTTAAAGGTTTTTAGGTTTAGGAATTTTTATGGTTTTTGGGTGTTTTAGGGTTTAGGATTTAGGATTTCTTAGGGTTTAGGGTTTCTTAAGGCTTATTGTTTCTTAGAGTTTAGGGTTTAGGGTTTTTAAAAAAAATTTAGGTTTAGGAGTTTTAAAGTTTTTTAGAGTGTTTAGGATTTTGAAAATGTTTTTAGAGTTTTTTATGGTGAAGGGTTTCTTAGGGCTTAGGGTTTTAGGTTTTGGATTTTTTTTTGTTTTATAGGGTTTAGGGTTTAGGGCTTAGGGTTTTTAAGGTTTTTGAAAGGTTTTTTAGGTTTAGGATTTTAAAAGGTTTTTATGGTTTTTTATGGGTTTTTTAGGGTTTAGGGTCTCTTAGGGTTTAGGTTTAGGGTTTAGGGTTTAGTGTTTAGTGTTTCTTAGGGCTTAAGACTTTAGGTTTATGGTTTTTTTAATGTTTTTTTTAGTTTTTAGGGTTTAGGGCTTAGGGTTTTAAAGGTTTTTTTTTGAGGTTTTTAAGGTTTCTAGGTTTAGGTTTTTAAGGTTCTTTTATGGTTTCTTAGGGTTTAAGTTTTTTTAGGATTTCTTAGGGCTTAGGTTTTTGGAGTTTCTAACCATTTCTTATGGCTTAAGGTTTACGGTTTAAAGTTTCATAGGGTTTTAGGGTTTTTAGGGTTTAGGGTTTAGAATTTTTTAAGTTTAGGGTTTTTAGGGGTTTTAGAGTTTTTTTAGGGTTTTTAAAGGTTTTAGGGTTTTTTAGGGTTTAGGATTTCTTAGTGTTTAAGGTTTAGGGTTTCTTAGGGTTTAGGGTTTAGTGTTTCTTAGGGCTTAGGTTTAGGTTTTTAGGTTTAGGGTTTTTTGGGTTTTTTTTGGGGTTTATACTTTAGTGCTTACGGTTTTTAGGATTTTTTAGGTTTAGGGTTTTAAAGTTTTTTTTAGAGTTTTTTTGGGTTTAGGGTATTTTAAAGGTTTTTCGGGTTTTGGGTTTCTTAGAGTTTAGGGTCTTGGGGTTTAAGGTTTCTTAGTGTTTCTTAGGGATTAGGGTTTCTTAGGATTTAGGGTTTTGGGTTTTAGATTTAGGGTTTTCATAGGACTTTTAAGGTTTAGGATTTAGGGCTTAGGGTTTTTGGAGTTTGTATTAGGGTTTAGGGTTTCTAAGGGTTTCTTAGGTCTTAAGGTTTAGGGATTAGGGTTCAAGATTTCTTAGGATTTAGGATTTTTTTTAATGGTTTTTAGGGTTTGGAGTTTAGGGCTTAGGGTATTTTTAGGGTTTTAAAGTTTTTTGTGGGGGTTCTTTGAATCGTTTTTAGGGTTTTAAAGTTTTTTAGGTTTAAGATTTTTTATGGTTTTGGGCTTTTTTAGGATTTAGGATTTCTTAGGATTTAGGGTTTAGTATTTCTTAGGGTTTATGGTTTCTTAGGGTTTATGATTTCTTAAGGTTTAGAATTTCTTAGGGTTTCTTGGGAGTTAGGGGTTAGGGTTTCTTAGTGTTTAGGGTTTAAGGATTTTTAGGGTTTAGGTCTTAGGATTTTTTAAGAATTTTTTAAGTTTAGGGTTTTTATATGTTTTTTAAGAGTTTTTAGGGTTTTTTTGGTTTAGGGTTTAGGATTTCTTAGGGTTTAGGGTTTCAAGTTTAGGTTTTTTTTGTTGTTTCGGGTTTTTAAAGATTTTTTAAAGGATTTTTAGGGTCTTTTGTGTTTAGGGGTTTTAAAGTTTTTTTAGGGTTTTTAGGGTTTAGGGTTTTTTAGGTTGTAGGGTTTCTTGGGGTTTAGGATTTAGGGTTTAGTGTTTCTTAGGGCTTAGGGCTTAGGGTTTAAGATTTCTTAGTGTTTATGATTTTTGGTTTAGGGTTTTTTTTAGGGTTTGTTAGTTTTTTGGGTTTAGGACTTGGCATTTTTTAAGGTTTTTAGGTTTAGGGTTTTTAAAGTTTTTAGGGTTTTAAAGGGATTTTTAGGTTTAGGTTTTTTAAGAGTCTTTAGGGTTTCTTTGGGTTTAGTTTTTTTAGG
This sequence comes from Solanum appendiculatum, assembly GCA_018342035.1. Lineage (NCBI taxonomy): Eukaryota > Viridiplantae > Streptophyta > Magnoliopsida > Solanales > Solanaceae > Solanum > Solanum appendiculatum. The sequence goes on along the minus strand of JAGDQO010002427.1, from coordinate 89,917 downwards.
ATTTCTTAGGGTTTAGGGTTTTTCTAGGATTTCATAGGGTTTATGGTTTAGAATTTCTTACAGTTTCTTATGGGTTAGGGTTTAGAGTTTCTTAGGATTTAGGGTTTATGGTTTTAGGTTTAGCATTTTTTAGAGATTAGGGTTTTTGAAGGTTTATAGGAGTTTTAGGTTTTTTTTAAGGGCTTTAAAGCTTTTTAGGGCCTTTTAAGGTTTTTTTTAGGGTTTTTAGGGTCTAGAGACTCTTAGTGTTTAGGGTTTAGGGTTTCTTAGGGTTTAGAATTTAGGATTTCTTAGGACTTAGGGTGAGGACTTAGGATTTAGGGTTTTTTTGGTTTAGAGTTTAGCTCTTTGGTTTTATTTGAGGATTTTTAAGGTTTAGGGTTTAAAAGGTTTTTTTAGAGTTTTTAAGGGTTTTTTTAGGTTTAGGGGTTTTAAAGGTTTTTAGGGTTTTTTAAGATTTAGGGTTTCTTAGGATTTTTGGTTTCTTAGAGTTTCTTAGGGTTTAGAGTTTCTTAGGGTTTAGGGTTTCTTAGAGTTTCTTAAGATTTATTAGGTTTTAGGGCTTAGGGTTTCTCATGGTTTAGGGTTTTTAGATCTTTTTAGGGTTAAGGGGCTTAGGGCTTAGGGTTTTTTTAGGGTTTAGAATTTTTAAAATTTTTATAGGGTTTTTTAGATTTAAATTATTTTTATGGTTTTTTGGGTTTTTAGGGTTTAGTGTTTCTTAGGATTTATGATTTTTAGAGTTTATGGTTTATGGTTTCTTAGAATTTCTTAGGGTTTAGGGTTTCTTAGAGATGAGGGTTTAGGGTTTAGGTTTAGGGTTTAGGGATTAGGCTTTAGGGTTTCTTAGGGTTTAGGAATTTTAAAAGTTTTTTAGGGTTTCTTAGGGTATAAAGTTTAGGATTTCTTAGGGCTTAGGATTTAGGGTTTAGGGTTTAAGGTTTCTTAGGATTCAGTTTTTTTAGGGTTTTTAGGATTTAGGGTTTAGGTCTTAGGGTTTTTAAAGAGTTTTAAGGTTTAGGGTTTTTTTAAGGTTTTAAGGGTTTAAAAGGTTTTTAGGGTTTTTTAGGGTTTAGGGTTTCTTAGGGTTTAGGGTGTCTTAGATCTTAGGGTTTAGGGTTTCTTAAGATTTAGGGTTTTGGGTTAAGAGTTTCTCAGGGTTAAGGTTTAGGATTTTTTCGGATTTTTTTGGGTAGGGTTTAGTGCTTTGGGGTTTTAGGGTTTCTTAGGTTTGGGGTTTTAAAGGTTTTTAGGGTTTTGAAAGATATCTTTTAGGGTTTTTAGGGTTTAGGGTTTCTAAGGGTTTATGGTTTTTTAGGTTTAACGTTTCTTAGGGTTTCTTTGAAGTTTTAAGGCTTAAAGTTTAGGGTTTAGGGTTTCTTAGGATATAGGGCTTTAGGTTTAGGGTTTTTAGGGTTTAGTGTTTATGGCTTAGGGTTTTTTAGGGTTAGGATTTTTTAAGGTTTCATTTTATGGTTTTTTTGGGGTTTTTAGGTTTAGGGTTTTTAAGGTTTATTAGAGTTTAGGGTTTAGGGTTTCTTAGGTTTTAGGGCTTAGGGTTTCTTAGAGTTTAGGGTTTAAGGTTTAGGTTTTATAGGGTTTTTAGGGTTTAGGTCTTAGGGTTTTTTAGATTTAGGGTTATTAAGGGTTCATTAGGCTTTTTTAGGTTTAGGGGTTCATTAGGGTTTTTTAAGGTTTCTTAGGGTTTAGGGTTTTTTTAGAATTTTTTAAGGTTTAGGATTTAGGGCATATCTTGTTTTAGGGTTTTAGAGGTTGTTTTTAGGATTTTTAAAGGTTTCTTAGGTTTAGGTTCAGGTTTTTTTAGGGTTTGTTAGGGATTTTATTTCAAAATGACATAAGATGTACTAAATCACAATAAATTAACAACTTAAAATATTTTTTACAAAAACACATACAAAAAATTATGTTGACTCTCAAAATTTCATCTATGTCACATAACTGAAACAAAAAAGTCGCATATATTGGGGCCACGCTAGCGTGGGCACCTAATATATATATATATAAATATATATATATATTCACTTTTCATATTAAATAACTTACAAAAGTTTGTTCGGCCCTTTACTCCACCCACACATCCAGATCCGACTCATTTTCTTTCTTCTTCACATGAGTCCTCTTGAAAACATCCAGCACAAGTGGAGTGTGCCCCAATTCTTTTTTCTATAAATAAAAATAAAATTTATGATGATATTAATCGACTAATTATATTTTATCAACTATTTCTTTATTTAAAAGTTTGAATTAGAACTTACCATCTCTTTTGTAATCATTTCAATGCTGTTTGCACACCCAGTGTGCAACTAGCCACGCTTAAGATTGCCTCAAACTTTTTTGGCTTGTTTACACCTTGACTTGAATTTATCTGGGTTCCAAAACTGGCGCAATTTATCAAAAACATGAGGTAACATCCAACCCGGACGTTGATCAGTATCCCAGACTTTCTTAAGATAGCTAGAAAGTCTCATGGATTCCCTCTTCTAAAATGTGGTCGCAATGACCATATTGTACTTTGGTTCCCATGTACACAGTTTGAAAAAAATTAATAGCGTTATATAATTAAAAAAGTAAAGGATACGAAAACTATTAAACTTAACTAAAAAATATATAACTAAACATATATATCTTAAATTCATTAAAAATCACCTAGCGTATACTGTCAGGGATCTCGCTTCAAGAGTGATAAGCCTGTGTAAAAAGCCTCCTAACACAGTCTTCTAAAGCCCGGGTCGCATCCTTTGCAGGATGCCACCTTCAAGAAATATAATAAACATGTTAGTTCCTAAATAATATATTAAAGTATCATAAATAAATAAAATAAAGTAACTAATAGATAACAAAACAAACTTACTATGATCCATCAGGCTCAATCATGACTCTGCCAAGCCTATCCCTCTGTCCAGGTTCTAGAGAAGACGTCTCATCATGTGTAACACTAGGTGGAGGTGGAGGTGTGGGTGAAGGTGAGATACTCCAGGATGCTGATAATGCTGAGTCAATGGAGGCATACCGACAGTAGCATCTGACTGCTCTCTACTAGAATCTCTAATCCTCATAGCAGAGAGCTGAGGAGATGTACCTGTATGATATGGAGAAGGAGATAGAGTATCAGTTGATAACCTACCTGTCGATAGGGCCGTGCTCGATGAATAGCTTGTAAAGGTAGGTCCTCGTAGCACTGTGAAGGCAATGACTATGAAGTAGAGGAAGCACCGACTGGTCAACGGTAATTAGGATAATATGCCTGAGGATCCGCCGTACTAAATGGAACAGCCAATAAATGGGTATCATGACTAATGCCCTGCTCCGGTGGAGAAGAAAGAAATCCTAGAATATCCTCAGGATCTACGGGTCTCCTAGACTTCTTCTTTTTAGCCTTATTAGGCTGGCTAACTCCAAGATGCTTGCGAGATCTATCATCGTCACCCCTTAGTGACATCTGTATGTAAATTTATATGTATAATATTTAAAAATTATAAATAAAATAAAATTAATATTAACAAAATAAATTAACTTACATACTAGCACTCCACTACTATTCCTCCTCACTTGTTTCATTTCCATCATTATCCCATTCCTCCTCGTTAGTTGTTTCATTTTCATTGCCCCATTCTTACTTATCAAATGATTCATTTTCCTAATCCTCGTTTATTTCTTCCTCAACATTTATCATTATCTCATCATCAGATACTTTTTCTAATATGTGTTGAGGATGTTCTAGTGTGGTTTCCAACTCAACATCAACTTGTTGTTGAATAATTTCAACATCATTTTGGTACCCCACATCTAAGACATTGTCAATTTCAAATTTTCCCACAGGCTTAGTATTTATAACAATCCCCCAATCAGGTTTGTTTCTACGCAATGGATATGGAGCATAATACACTTGTTTAGCATTTTGTGCAATGATAAAAGGATCATAACTTTTATATTTTCTGGTTTGCCTAACTTCAATTATATTATGTTGTTGGTCCACCCTTGTGCCTCTATGGGATGGGTCAAACCACTTACACCGAAATAATATGATCTTCTTTTTAGGCCAATCGAAATACCTTACTTCAATAATCTCATGAATGATGCCATAATATTCAATAGTTTGGCCAGTACCATCAACATCACCGTGTATGCAGACACCGCTATTGTTTGTTTCTTATTCCTAGAAACTTCTTCAGTTTGAAACTTAAAACCATTGACACAATACTTATTCATTGTCTGAATTTGAGATTCAGGTCCAAGTGCAACTTCTCTCACTAATTGCAAATATTCGATATTGTGTATTCATTGTAAACCTATATATTATTATTCAAAATAATACAATTTAGTATAACATGAATACATTAATAAATACTTATTGATTCAATGTAAGCTTGCACACTTACATATTCTTTTAGCCATTTGGAAAACTCCTTATAGATAACTTCATTACCTCATGTGTTTACGAACAAGCTGATAATTGTACATTCAAATTTTTCGTTAGCTAATAAATACTTATTAGCGTATGTAATTAGATAACAAACTTTAACACTTACTGGAGATATGGTTGAATCTCTGGAAAATTAAGCAAAATATTTGTCACAACTGATTGCATTTCCATACTAGTGAAGCCTCGCTTTCCACGCCTTTTAGATCCTCGACATTTTGATTAAAAATTGATAATGGTGGAAAGAAAGTATAAATATCACCTTCATCAATGCGATTGGGACTGTTTCTCCTATATGACACTTCATTCCCAAAGTAATAAGAAAAAAATGACCAGTTTCTCTTCCAATATAACCTTGAACAACTGGTCCTTCGATATTTCCCCTCTGCTTAATTGTTTTCTTGAAACTGCCACTTTTTCTTCATGAATATATCAATATATGTTAATAAAGAAAAAAATAACTTAGTGAATATTTCATGTTACCTGTCAAATGGATACATCCATCTTGTTTGAACTGGACCTCCGAGGCGGGCCTCTTGTACAAGGTGAATTGGAAGATGCTCCATCACATCAAATAAACAACATGGAAAGATATTTTCCAACTTAGTAGTAATAACAAGAATATTTTCCTCCATCCTATCTAAACTACTCTCCAACAACTTTCCAGAACACAAATCTTTAAAGAAAAGACTTATCTCTGTGATTGGTTTCCATATACTTTCGGGTAGATGGCTAAAAGTGATAGGAATTAAAGTTTCCATGAATACATGACAATCATGACATTTCATACATATCAATTTTCTTTCATTCATATCTGTCCGCTTTCCTAAATTTGAAGCATAGCCCTTCGGCATCCTCAAATTTTTAACCCACTCACAAATTTCACGTTTCTCATCTAATGTGAATGAAAAATTGGCTTTTAGCTTAGCTATTTTACCATTTTGTAATTCCTGCAGCCACAACTCTCTTCTCCTACAATATTCCTTTATGTCCATTCTAGCTTTTGGATTGTCTTTTGTCTTGCCCAAACATCCATCACTGTGTTAAACAAATTGTCAAAATAATTTTTTTCAATGTACATAACATCAAGATTATGTCATAGCAGATTATCCTTCCAATATGGAAACTCCAAAAATATGCTCTGTTTGGTCGAATTATGCTCAACACCATATCCAGGAAGTCTATAAGGTGAAGCTTCTATAACCTTAGGCAATTGAGAAACTCTCTCCCAAATTTGATGCCCTATGAGTAATGGAGGTGGGGGGTCATTTTCAATCTTATTTTTCCTGAATGCATTTTTCATCTTTCTAAACTCATGGTCCAGTGGTAAAACCTGACAATGACAATCAAACCATGTATTTTTACTGCCATGCTTTAAAGTGAATGCCTTACTATTTTCCATGCAATGCGGACAAGCTAACTTTCCAGCTGTCATCCAACCTGACAACATCTCGTATGCAGGAAAATCATTAATAGTCCATATTAAAGAAGCACGCATAACAAAATTTTGCTTAGTTGATATATCATAAGTCAGTACACCTTCAAACCACAATTGTTTGAGCTCATCTATCAATGGTTGCAGATAGATATCAATCAAACTTTTTGGATTACGGGGACATGGAATAACACAACCTAGAAAGATGTAGGGGTTTGTCATGCACATTTCAGGAGAAAGATTATATAGAGTAGGAAATACAGGCCAGCAAGAATAAGGTGAAGCAGTATTAGAGAATGGTGTGAAGCCATCTACACACAACCCCAATCTAACATTTCTTGGTTCACTAGAAAAATCGAGATATATGTTATCAAAATGCTTCTATGCTTCTCCATCAGATGGACGAGACAAGACACTCGGTGACCTTCTGTATTCTCGATGTCATCTCATATGTGGATCAGACCTCATCAATGAATACAAACTTTTTAACCTAGGAATAAGAGGTAAGTAATGCATTGCCTTAACTGGGACCATCTTTCCAACATGAGTCCTCTTATAAAGAGAATGTCCACAAAACTTATAACTTTTTAATTCACTATCAGTCGATAAAACAACATGCAGCCATTAACACAACAATGAATTCTATCATACGACAATCCTAATTGGAAACCAAATGCTTTGCCTAATAGAAGTTCTTAGGTATGTTAAACTTCGGATTAACTAGTTCACCCCAAAGATCAACCATTGAGTTCATAGCCTCATTAGGAACATTCCAATCTGATTTAATATTCATTAATCTAACTGCAACTGAAAAGGCAGAATGTGGGTTCCCTTCCCATAATGGACGACTAGACTCTTCTAATTGATCATAGAAAAGTCTTGCTTCTTCATTAGGAGCTTCATCAAAATATTATTCGGGATCCATCCCACCTTGAACCCCGAAAGCATCATTGATCATTTCATAAACCCTATCATGTTCAATGCTATCATCACATTCAACCCTAATTTGGCCATCGTGCAAGCATATTGTATTCATCCATGGGCATCGATTAATAAAACATACCATTCAATCTATCTCTTTCTTCATGATCAACCCATACAAATTATCTAGGCTAATCCACGTACAAATGAACCATGGCTATATCTGGTTTAAAAAATTTCAAGCACTTACATGCTCTACAAGGACACCTAACCAATCCATTATTCTTTATAATATCAAGTGTCATTGTATGTTCAATAAAACCTCCAACACTATCAATAAACTCAGGTTTCAAACCACCACCAGTTGTATAATGCATATTATACATCCACAAATGATGATCCATCTACAAAAATATAGATATTCAATTATAAATTAAATTTAATAATAATTTAACTACATTAAACTAATTTATATTGTTAATATATATTTATATTTACTTAATAATTTTATTTATTATTACTTATATATATTTAGCTAATTTATATACCTAATAATTAATTAGTTCATAAATACTACATTTCAAGATCTACAAAGTTCAAACTTACTTAATTCATAAACACTAATAAAGTTCAAATTAAGTTCAAGTTCTAATTAAGTTCAAAATTAAGTTTATATTCCTAATTAAGTTTTCAAGTTATTATAAATTAATTAAGTTTAATAAAGTTCTAATTAAGTTCAAATTAATTAAGGTCAACAATTCAGATTTCAAGTACTTCAAAGTTCTAATTAAGTTCAAATTAAATTCAAGTTCTAATCAAGTTCAAAATTAAGTTCTAATTAATTAATAATCTCAACAAGATTTCAAGTTAATATTTCTAATTAAGTTCAAGTTATAATGAATTCAAGTTATAATTAATTATAAGTTCTAATATGTAATTCAAGTTCATATCTAAATTCTCTAACTTCAACATCACTTCATCAATTCCAAACTCAATAATATTTACACAATTCACTTATACTCAAAACACTTCAATTACTAATTCATAAAAAACCCTCAATATATTCATGATATACAAACATCCATCTTATACTCAAAACACTTCAACATCAACTCAAGAAATAGCCTAATTCAAACTAGTCCTAAAATCCCAAATTCAAACTAGTCCTAAAATCAAAAATTCCTAATTCACTTACTAACTAATTAACAATCAATCATTCAAACTAACAATCAATAAACACAAATTCAATAAACTAATTACAATAAACTAACTTCTAACTTCAAATAAACACTTCAATAGCAACTCAAGAAATACTCTAATTCAAACTAGTCATAAAATCCCAAATTCAAACTAGTCCTAAAATCCCAAATTCAAACTAGTCCTAAAATCAAAAAATCCTAATTCACTCACTAACTAATTAACAATCAATCATTCAAACTAAGAATCAATAAACACAAATTCAAAAAACTAATTACAATAAACTAACTTCTAACTTCTAACTTCAAATTAACACTTCAATGTCAACTTAAGAAATATCCTAATTCAAACTAGTCCTAAAATCAAAAATCTCTAATTCACTCACTAACTAATAATCAATCTATAATGAACCTCCAGGTCATTTCCATGTTAATTCATTCTGTTGTTTAGAGCATTCTTGTAGCGACCCCAAGTCATTTATGACTTGCTGGCACTGATTGTTCGGTTGCTTGGTCGTTCGTTTGGGTTTTATGCCTGTTTTCCTATTTTGGAGCCTTTGGACCTTGAAAAGTTGATTTCGGTCATAACCTCAGGTAAAGGACCTCAGAAGGGAATTCTGACAGTTCCATCAGCTCTGGAGCAGTCAAATTAGGCTACAAGCATGATGATTGGCCCAAGTCCCAAGGCTTCCGGTGTGACTTTAGGGCCAGTTGGCGCTTTAATCTATGAAATTTGGCTCAAGTTTGACTTTGGTCAACATTCTTGGTAAACATGCCCGGATGAGAATTCCATCAGTACGGTTAGTTCAGAAATGTCAAGTTTGGTCTAGAATGACTCTTCGAGCGCTTCTCGAGGCTTTCGATCTAATTTCGAGGCCCTTGGTTGAAGTTGGCTAAAATAGCGCTATGGGTGTGGGACACACGTTTTGTCAAAATGACTTCGTATGGAAATTCCGACTGTGCCATTGAGTTTGGAACATCGAATTTAATGAGGTAGCATATCTCGTTTGTGTGTACGGGGTTCCGACTGAATCCCGAGCACCCCGTCAGAGTTTTTTGAATGCCCAAAACTCAGCTGGTGAACAACTGATATTGCAGACCTATCTCTTCTCTTAATTCGTGGAATTGGCTCCGCGTTCATGGAGGTGTGAGAACTTCTTCTCTGCATTCGTGGATAAGGCTCCGCGTTGGCGGAAGTCTGGGAGGTCTGGGGAGCCTTCCCTCCACGTTCACGGATAGGGCTGTGCGTTCGTAGATAGGGCTCCACGTTCGCGAAGGTCTTTTGTCCTCTTCTCCACGTTCATGGATCCTTAGCCGCGTTTGTGGAGGTGTAGTTGTTGTTACTCCGTGTTTACTTACCCCATGCCGCATTCACGAAGCTGTGAATGGTTTCCCTCCGCGTTCGCGGAGGTCAGTGGCTTTGGAAGTATATAAAGGCGGTCGGGTTTGTTTGAGGAATAAGTTGGAAAATTGAATTTTTTCTGATATCAAGTTGATTTTCAGTGATTCAAAGTCCCAGGTGTTTTGAATCTCGTTGGTTGTGTGGGTTAGTGCTCAGATTGTGTTGGGTGGTCCTCGATTTCCATGAATTTGAGGCGTAAGTTGCTACCTTAAGCTAATTGTGTAAAGTTTTGCATCTTGGGTTTGTTGTTGTATGGAGCTGATCCGAGCCCCGAGGGGTGTCCCATTTTGAAGCACAAGCTCGGGGGAGGGTTTAGGACCTCTTCACGGAGTCAATTTCAGAAATTCTTGAGCGGGTCCCACAATTCCTGATTTTGACTCTGAAATTAGTCTGTCTCTGATTTTTATGATTTTAGTGTCTAAAAGACCGTGCTGATGCTGGGATTCTATTTTTGATAGTGTGGCAGCAATCCGAGGCCGTTCGGAAAGGGAAGACTTTGGCAGAGTGATCTGGAGCACGCGCGGTCGGCCTTCAGGTAGGCTACGGCTTCCCTTCCTTTAGATTGAGCCTGATTGTGAAATTGCAGGCGGATTTGTGTGAATCTGGGGTGGGTAGCTAGTATCTCTTCTTTTCTTCTCATAAACCATGCTTTAGGGTCAATTTTTGGGATATTCTGGGGTTAGTACCTTGTTATCAAAGGGGTTGCATATATGAGATTGTGTGAATTATTTGTTAGGCTGTTTATATGTTGTTGCATGCAGATTTTATGGTTCGTTGTTATTGTATTGGAGTATATCTTTAGCCTTAATTTAGAATAGACTAGTGTTGACTTAGACCCATGCACCTGGTTGACTTTGGTATGTATTGGACGTCGATTCGGATGGACTAGGTCCTTGTAGACCGGCATAGCAAACTTGGGTATGATAGTTGAATTTAGTTTTGGCTTTGTAGTGCTTGCGATCCTTCTGTCTTTTCTCCCCTTTTTCTGTGATGCTGATGCATTATCGAAGGCGTGGTATCTTCCTGGTTGGATGCTTCAAGGTCGGTTCTGTGGTGTTATGATTGGCTGTGGACATCGATCCACAACGGCTTGGGGTTGATACGTTCATTGTGATGTGGTTGGTAGTGGACGTCGATCCATAACGGTTTGGGAGTTGAGATCCTCTACGGAGTAGATGCGCCTTATACACTCTGTGTGGCTAGGTAGGGCCCTCGGGAGTGTTAGCTTACTCACTTGCCTAGCTGGGTAGGGCCTCTGGAGTGTTAGTCGGCTAGGCAATTGGATATCAGTTGGCAAGGGTTCTCTTCACAGTTTGCATGCACCGTGCACTCATCTGGCTGGGATAGGGCCCCCGGAGAGTTAGATGGCTCACTTGGTTGGCTTGTGCAGGGCCCCTGGAGTGTTAGCCAATCGGGCGGTTGAATATCAGGATCTTGGAGAGGTCGTCATACCCCCCGCAGCACTCATCTAGCTGGGTAGGGCCCCGGAGTGACTAGCAGGTTAGTTGAGTTGATTTGGAAGTCAGACTTGTTGGCTGGGTTGGAGATGGCTTGTTGTTTCGGTTCAGAGTTGGTTTACTTTAGTTCCATAGATCTAGCTATTTTTTGTACCTGTCGGGCTTATAGGGGTCCGTTTAGGTTTTATTTAAACTTGTGCTCGAGTGTACCTTTTGGGCTTATGGGGGTCTAGTTAGGTTTAGTTTAGTTGTACTTAGTTTTACTTTCGTTGCGCTCGTGTGCTTCTTTTCATTTTTGCTTGACCTCTGTGATTGTAGATTTTATCTTTTAAGTCTTTTTTTACCTTTCTTGATTAGTCGGCCTATGATGCCTACTGGATGCCTGTTGTTTGGTACTTATGCTACACTCTGCATCTGCTTTAGTGATGCAGGTCCGAGCACGAGCTATCAGCGTTGAGTTCGAGCCTACTGCAATCTGTTCCGAAGGCGAGGGTGAGCACATGGCGTCCTATGACTACCTACCTCCTTCTATTTGTATATTTTGGCTTGTCTTTCATTTTTGAGACGGTCTTGTTTCTGTGGTCCACTTTTTGAACTTGCACTCATTTTTGTAGTAGCTCTGTACATGTGACTTCTAGGTTCTGGGAGGTATCGTTGTTGTATATAGATCTTTTCGCTTCTGCTTTTCCTTTATATGTTCCTTTACTTATGTTTCCATATAGTTGAGATTAATTTGCACTCTCAGTCCCATTACTGTTAAGTTTCGAGATAGGGCTTGGCTTGCCTACATGTGGGGTGGTAGGCGCCATCATGACTCAAGGAATCAGGTCGTGACAAGTTCGTATCAGAACCCCAGGTTTGCCGATCTCACTTGTACAGAGCTAGCATTTAGTAGAGTCTTGCAGATCGGCGCAGAGACATCCGTGACTTTTCTTCGGGAGGCTACAGGATGCCCTTAGGGGGTTTTCATGTCTTGTATCCTTTTCGTGTGTTGTTGTCCGATTGGTTTCTTGGAATCTTACTTGTTTCATTCTGTCACAAGATGGCTCACACGCATAATAGAGGTCGACCCCGAGGTCGAGGTGGTGCTGGGGCACCAGGACGTGATAGAGAAAGGACTCTGGAGCTGGAGGCGGAGCCTCGGATTGAGGAGATTCCTCCTCAGTCGATGGGGCCCGGACCAGCCCAGCCATCGCCCGCACCAGCTGTCGCCCCTGATCTACAGGCGATGCTTGCGTAGATTCTAGCTGCGATAAGGGGTATTCAGCAGCAGCAGGCCCCAACTCCCATTCCAGATTCTGCTCCAGCACTGCAGGGTCAGCCTGCCATAGCGGCTCTAGAGATTCTTTAGCAGGGTTAGCTTTCAGTAGTGGTCATAGAGATTCAGCAGCCACCAGCACCGGCCGCGGTTCAGCTGGACGCTTTGGATGGGGTCATGCCACATCGGGAGTAGAAGATGCTCAGGGTGTTTCTGAGGCTGGAACCACCGAGATTTTCTAGGGTTGTTGGCGAGGACGCCCATGAGTTCATTACTTCCTGCCGGGAGCAACTGCAGGCTCTTGGATTAGTGGAGTCGAGAGGGGTGAATTTAGGAATGATTTAGAATTAGTAGAATTAGGATTAGAAACTATTTATAGGGTCTGGGTTATGGGTATAACCGACTTAGATTAATAGTTAATTAATTAGGAAAAAGACCAAAAGCCCTTAAATTTAAAACTGTCGAGGCCCATCGACAGTTTGGACCTACGGTCCGTAAGTCGGTTGACGGACCGTACTGTCCTTCCCTCAAAAGATTCAGAGACTACATAATTGGACCCTGCAACGTCGACACCCATGTATGGCCCGTCGTTGGACCTACGGTCCGTACATGGCCATCGTAGGTCATACCTTAGAACTGAAAATTTTGACCAAGTCTGGCAGGCATCTATGGAAGCTATCTAGGGATGGTCAACTGAACGATGACCCATCCTGTTGCTCCGTAGGTCAACTTTCAGAAACTTGGAAATCCTAAAGGTCAAAAGTGCCATCGACGGTCCGCACCTACGTCCCGTCATTCCACCTCCGGTTCATAGGTGACCTCCGTAGGTCACTGTTTACAGTTGAAAACTGCACTTTCCATTCTTAGACAACTTGGGGTGTTACAATATCTCCCCCTTGGGAACATTCATCCTCGAATGAGAATTAGGACATCATGAGGAGGGTAGAAGACACGGACTAGCAACCCAACCTAGAATGCAATCACATAAATGCACATATTCGAGGAGTGAACATCAACTCCAAGCTAAAGCATGTTCAACACATCATATCATGAAGACTTTAATGCAACTCATACTCAAATGCACATAATCATATAAGACTCTTCATGAACATGCATAATCAAGGAATCATGGAAATCAACTATGACACATGAGACCAAAAGAATGAACTATGAGAAACTAGATACCTCAAGCTAGAGTAGGATCGAAAGGAAAGAGATGAGGATATCGGGACATCATATCGTCCTCGGCTTCCCAAGTAGCACCGTCAACTAATTGATTCCTCCATAGAACTTTCACAGAAGCAACTTCATTATTCCTTAACTTTCGTACTTGCCGGTGTAAAATCTCAATCGGAACTTCTTCATAGGAAAGACTATCCTTTATGCCAAGATTCTCTAATGGCACTATAGATGTCGGATCCCCAACATATTTTTTCAACAAGGAGACATAGAAAACCGGATGCACTGATGCCAAATCATTAGGCAAGTCAAGCTCATAAGCAACCTTACCAACACGTCTCAAAATCTTACATGGGCCTACATAACGGGAACTACGCTTCCCTTTCTTCCCAAATCTCATTACACCCTTCACGGGCAAAATTTTCAAGTAAACCCAATCATCAACATCGAATTCTAATTCTCTCCTTCTAACATCAGTATAGGACTTTTGTCAACTTTGGGCCGTTCTCAACTTTTCTCTTACAAGCCGAACTTTCTCTATAGCCTCATGCACCAACTCGGGGCCAATCAAAGAAACTTCACCAACTTCAAACCAACCTATAGGAGATCTACACCTCCTACCATAAAGAGCCTCAAATGGAGCTATACCAATGCTAGAATGGTAGCAATTATTATAAGCAAACTCAATCAAAGGAAAGTGATCATCCCAAGTACCCTTGAACTCAATTACACAAGCTCTCAACATATCTTCCAAAGTTTGGATAGTACGCTCCTCTTGCCCATCGGTTTGGGGATGAAAGGCCGTACTAAGCTTAACACGAGTACCAAGACCTTTTTGGAACGACTTCCAAAATTGAGAAGTGAATTGTGCACCATGATCGGAGATAATGGATAAAGACACTCCATGTAGCCTAACCATTTTCCTCAAGTACAACTTAGCATAATCCTCCACCGAATAAGAAGTCTTGACGGGTATGAAATGGGCTGACTTCGTCATTCTATCAACAACAACCCAAATCGAATCATAGTGTCACCTCGTGCGAGGCCAACCAACAATAAAATCCATATTCACATCTTCCCACTTCCAAGTAGGAATACTAATATCTTGGGTCAAACCTCTCGGCTTTTGATGCTCAACTTTCACTTGTTGGCAATTAGGACACTTAGCCACAAATTTCGCAATGTTTTTCTTTATTCCATTCCACCAATAAATCTCCCGCAAATCACGATACATTTTGGTAGCTCCTGGGTGGATGGAATATCGAGAACTATGGGCTTTCGCTAAAATTTTTCCTCTTAAGTCATCTACATCGGGAACACACAAAAGACCTTGATACCGAAGCACACCATTTCCCCCTTGGGAGAAAACCTCTATGGACTTTTTGAGTACCGCTTCCTTCAATTCAACCAAGTAAGGATCAAGATCTTGTTTAGCCTTCACATCATACACAAAAGAGGATTTGGAACCATTGTGAACCGTAACACCACCTTTAGCGGAATCAATCAACCGAACACCCAATTGGGCAAAACTATGAACACCACGAACCAACTCTTTCTTACCATCCTCTACATGGGCAACACTACCCATAGATAGTCGACTAAGAGCATCTGCCACTACATTAGTCTTACCGGGGTGATAGAGAACACTCACATCATAGTCTTTTAACAACTCAAGCCACCTTCTTTGGCGAAGATTCAATCTTTCTGTTTAAACACATATTGCAAACTCTTATGATCGGTGAAGACATCTACATGCACCCCATACAAATAATGCCGCCATATTTTCAAAGCAAACACAACCGCCGCTAATTCCAAATCATGAGTAGGATAGTTCTTTTCATGCACCTTAAGTTGCCTTGAAGCATAAGCAATAACTTTCCCATTTTGCATAAAAACACATCCCAATCAAACTCTCGAAGCATCACAATAAACCACAAAACCATCGGATCCTTCCGGTAGAGTCAATATCGGAGTCGAAGTAAGTCGATCCTTCAACTCCTGGAAACTCTTCGCACATGCCTCGAACCATACGAATTTAACCTTCTTTTGAGTCAAAGCCATCAATGGAGAAGCAATGGAGGAAAACCCTTCAACAAACCTCCTATAATAACCAGCTAAGCCTACGGATATCCGAAGGTGATAAAGGTCTAGACCAATTCTTAACCGTTTCTGTCTTCTTAGGATCTACCTCAATACCCTTACCAGAAACAATGTGACCAAGAGAAGCCACAGACCTTCACCAAAACTCACATTTACTAAACTTCGCAAAGAGTTGTTGGTCCTTGAGGACTTGCAACACAATCCTCAAATGATTAGTTGCTCATCCTCATTCCTTGAGTAGATCAAGATGTCATCAATAAACACAATCACGAACATGTCAAGGTATTGCGTAAACACCCTATTCATCAAGTCCATAAATGTGGCTGGAGCATTTGTAAATCCAAACGATATTATCAAGAACTTGTAGTGACCATACCTAGTCCGGAAAGCTGTCTTCGGAATATCATCTTCTTTCACCCTTAATTGTTGATAACCCGAACGAAGGTCGATCTTAGAGAAATAACTAGCCCCTTGAAGTTTATCAAACTAGTCATCTATCCTTGGAAGAGGATACTTATTCTTAATTATACCTTGTTCAATTGGCGATAGTCAATGCACATACGGAGTGAACCATCCTTCTTCCTCACAATCAAGACCAGAGCACCCCATGGAGAAACACTTGGTCGGATGAAACCTTTATCCAACAAGTCTTTTAATTGCTCCTTTAGTTCCTTAAGTTCCACCAGGGCCATTCTATAAGGAGGAATAGAAATAGGTTACGAATCCGAGAAAAGGTCAATACCGAAGTCTATTTCCCTTTCGGGAGGAATACCGAGTAAATCATTGGGAAACACTTCCGATAACTCATTAACAACGGGGACCGACTCAAGAGTAGGGGTTTCGGAATCTATATCCCTTACCCTAACAAGATGGTAAATGCAACCCTTAGAGATCATCTTTCTAGCTTTTAGATAAGAAACAAATTGACCTCTAAACATGGAATTTCCCCCCTTCCACTCTAGGATAGTCTCATTCGGGAATTGAAATTTGACCATTCGGGTCCTACAATCAATAGAGGCATAGCAAGCATGCAACTAATCTATCCTAAGAGTAACATCAAAATCTAGCATATCAAGCTCTACAAGGTAAACATGAGTGACTCTCTGGATAAGGGGACGGGACAATTTCTATAGACTCTCTTAGATAAGATAGATTCTCCAATCGGAGTAGAGACACGAAAAGGATCTAGCAACACATCCGGAACAACATCAAACCTCATAGCCACATATGACGTCACAAAAGACAAGGTAGCACCGGGATCAAGCAATGCATAAACATCAAAGTGGAAAACTTTCAACATACTGGTAACCACATCAAAAGAGCTCTCCTGCTCATGACGACCTTGAAGTGCATAAAATCGGTTTTACTTTTGAATCCCACTAGAACTTGATGGATTTTTGGATTGAGCGCGTCGACGGTTATCCTCTTCATTCTTAGCCGCTAAGGGGCGATCCCTTATCTTGTGATCCATCTTACCACAACCAAAGTATGCATTAGAACCGGCTAGACATTTATCCTCCGGCTTTCTCCCACACTTAGGACAAGTAGTCTAAAAAGAACCACCACCATTTCCTCCTTGAGGCTTAGGGTTAGACACCCTATCTTTGTTAAGCTCAGGAGGGGCATTAGATGAGCCTTGATTAGAGAACCTTTGTCGAAATCTAGGACGACCATGTCCATTGGACCCTGAGTGTGAAAAGTTACCATCACCGGTCCTAGCCCTCTTAGTCTCTCTAGACCTTTCCTTGAGCTTTACTTCTTCTATTTGTTGAGCGTACACCATAAGATGAGAGATATCCATGTCATTAACAAGCATAACGGTGTGACACTCTTTAACCAACATTTCGGACATTCCCGAAACAAATTTGCTCATTCTTACCCTAGGATCGGCAACTATGGAAGGAGCATATCGAAACTATTGTTGAACTTTAGAGCATACTCTTTCACACTCATACTTCCTTGACGAAGGTTAATTAACTCAAGCACCCTTGTCTCCCTCATCTCAAGGGGAACGAACCTATTAAGGAAAGCAACCTTGAATTTTTCCCAATCAAGAGGACCCTGATTAACCGCCCTCTCACTCTTCCATTGATTGAACCAAATTTGGGCAACACCCTTGAGTTGATAAGCGGCCAACTCCACCTATTCTTTCAGCGTCACACCCATAATCATCAACACCTTGTACACTTCATCAATGAATTCTTGAGGATCTTCCTCAACCTTAGAGCCATGGAATTCCAGAGGCTTCATTCTAGTAAAGTCCCTCACTCTTGATGCCGCCGTACCCATATTTTGGTTCACGGGAGCCACAACCTCTCTATTTGCTTGAGCAGTCATGGCTTGAGCCAACACTTGGAAAGCAGCCCTAAACTCCGCCTTAGTCACTTGTTCGGCCAAAGGGTCGACCGGAATTGAGGAGGAGCTTCTTGTTCCACACTCTCTCCCATGTTTCTTCTAGCATAAGCTCTTCGAGTAGCCATATCCTGAAACACGTAGGATAGGGATTAGGAGAGAGATATATAGAGTTAAACTCTATGGCATGACTTAAGAGTAATGAAAGAAGTGGAGTTTCTTAAACTTCTTATAGCCTCTCATTCATAAATGTGACGCGCTTCACACTCATGAACAAGACTCTACTTGACTCGGCTTATGAGACATTCTAGGATCTTTCTAAAACCTTATGCTCTGAATACCAAATTTGTCACGACCCAAGGTACCCCCAAGATGTGACATGGTGTACAAGACCCCGAAAGGCCTCATACAAGCCACTTAGCATACATACATGCAAGGTAATAGAGATTGAGAGTTCAAAATAGATTTCATATCAAAGCTTTTTAAAAGATAACAGCGGAAGTCTACATCTCATGTCTCAAAGCCAATATATCCTAGAAAGTAAAGTTTGGGGACGTAACCCAATACAATCCAAAGAAAAAACTAAAAAGAAATGACATGAAAAATAAGAACTACTAGGCTATGTCCTCGGATGGATGAGGACTCACCAAGTCTTCTATCAAACTTCTACGATAAAGCTCTAGCCACGAGTTGAAGGTGAATCGCCAAGTCCTACACCAAAGAAGTTAATGTAGGCAAGAGTATGTGTTAGTACAACCAAGTACCAAGTATGATAGCAATACACATAAACGCATAAATCATGCTACAGAGAGACATAATCATGACATGCAATGGCCAAGCTAGAAACATGACAAAGCATAATAACCATGAAACATAAACCATGGTCAAAGCAAGCTAAATCACCTTTCTTTACTTTACTTTAGATCTTCATAAGAACACTTTTGTTCATTAGTTGTGGGGAATAGCCTTAACCGACATATAAGACCATGTGAGCTATCAACATGGAATCCGGTGTCTACCCTACACCGAAAGAGGGTTGTTCTACTTGCCAAGGTAGGACCATAACTTCTTAGCTTACGTGGATCCACTAGCTAGTGTCTATCATAGACCATCACCCTATGGTGGCACATAGGTCATGGGACATGGGTAATCGCCACCTGTCCACTCGGTACTAAGCATACTTCCCACGGATTAATCATAGTTCATTTTATCTTAGGTAGACATGGGTAATTGCCGCTTTGTCTACATTAGGGAACATGGGTAATTGCCGCTTGTCCCTTCATTAGAATAGCTCCTTAAGAACATGGGTAATCGCCTCTTGTTCTTTTAATTCTTAATGTGAGAATTACGTGAGAATACCTTTCACAACTCAACCATGACATCATCATATCATGACTTTTGGTACCTTACTCTCAAAGCACCCTTAAATCATTATGAAGCTTCATATGAGACATGCATAAGTTCATAAGCTTTATGTTTTCTTAGCTCATCATGCTTATAATTCATAGATCATAGAGTTCAATGGGTATATACTAGTTCAACTCAAATCATGCAATTCATTGCAAGCTCATGCTTAGAAAACCATAATTAAAACAATTTACCCATACTTGAAGGAACTCACATAATAGAGGAAAATCATGCTTTTGACTTGATCAGGCTAAATTCATAAGATCATCCTCAATTCATTCATAATTCATGCATAATTGCATATAGATTTCATAAACATCATCAATTCATAACTCAACCCAACAAACAAAGCATAGATTAGTAAATTAGGGAGAATTAGCTCGGGATCATGGGGGTTCATGCAATCTTTACATCAAATCATGTAATTCACGCTAATTCGTGCACTAAGTTACTTTATCACGCTAGATCGTGCACTAGAAATCATAAAATTAATAATTTAAATCATAATTGAAGAACCCCTAAGAATTGATCAAAACCCTAACTTTAGTTTAAGGTGATTGAACCTTGAAAACCTTGAAGAAAGTGAGGACCCATTGGAGGAAAGGGCTCCAAATGGTGAATACTATCATACCTCAATAGAATCCACAAGAACTTGAAGAGAATTGATGGTCTTTAATGGAGGATCCTTGCTTTCTTCTTCCTTGAAGCTTAAGAGAATTCTTCTTAGAGAGAGAAATATTTGAGAGGGGAGAATTTAGGAATGATTTAGAATGAATAGAATTAGGCTTAGAAACTATTTATAGGGTCTGGGTTAAGGGTATGACCGACTTAGATTAATAGTTAATTAATTAGGGAAAAGACGAAAAAGCCCTTAAATTGAAAATTGTCGGGGCCCATCGACGGTTGGGACCTACGGTCCGTAAGTCGGTTGACGGACAGTACTGTCCTTCTGTCAAAAGATTCAGAGACTACATAATTGGACCCTGCAATGATGACACCCATGTACGGCCCGTCGTTAGACCTACGGACACATGGCCATTGTAGGTCAGACCTTAGAACTGAAAAAATTGACCAAGTCTGGAAGGCATCTATGGAAGCTATCTACGGACCGTCAACTGAACTACGACCCATCCTGTTGCTCATTAGGTCAAGTTAAGAAATTTGGAAATCCTGAAGGCCCACAGTGCCATCGACGGTCCCCACCTACGACCCTTCATTCAACCTACGATCCGTAGGTGGCCTCCATTGGTCACTGTTTACAGTTGAAAACTGCACGTCACTTTCTTAGAAAACTCGTGGTGTTACACCGCCGGTTACATGGACAGAGTTTTCTTAGGACTTTCTTTCTAGGTTTATCCCACGGAGCGTCAGAGATCAGCTTCGTGATGAGTTCTCGAGGTTGGAGTAGGGCTCTATGACGGTATCTGAGTATGAGGCTAGATTTAATGTGTTATCCTATCATGCCACTGTGATCCTTCCCATGAAGGAGGAGAAAGTCTGATGCTTTGTTAGAGAATTGAGGTTGCAACTACGTATCGAGGCGCAGTCTATTGTTTCAGCGGGTCGCTCCTTTCTAGATGTTGTGGACCATGCCCGCACGCTTGAGCAGCTTCATCGCAAAGCCCACGGGGGTAGCGGCAAGAGGGACATGAAGGATATAGAGTTAGTGGCCCCGTTCTAGGCCTAGAGTTACTCGGGACCAGGTCCATCAGAGGTTCCATTCAGGTCAGCCTAGTCGCCCATTTCAGGTATCATTACAGATATCAGAGGTTGACCAGCACCGTCAGGGTGGTTATAGTGCCAGTCCGAGTAAGGGCCAATGTTGTTTTCAGACAGGTTCCTTAGTCGGGGTGGCCGACCTCCAGTGTTTAGTTGTTGTTCTCAGGGTTGCTCTACGTGTTGAGAGCTTGGTCAATGGTCTAGGGAGTGCCCTATCTCCAAGCCTGCCTTACCTGCTCCTCAGGCGGCGAGACCGATTTTAATTGTAGCACCTCTAGCTAGAGTTGGAGGTCAGCATCAGGGTGAAGGGGGAGGTCCTCGGGGAGGCAGGACTGGTGGTAGGGTGGATACACTGGGTAGAGGCGCCCAGGGCCATTTCTATGCAGCTCCCGCCAGAGCAGAGGTCGAGGCGTCAGATGATGTGATTATAGGTACGGTTCTCGTATGCCATCAGTCTGCTTCAGCTTTATTTGACCCTGGTTCTATCTATTTGTATGTGTCTGCTTTTTGTGTTCCTCAATTGGGGGTGAGTCTAGAGCCCTTGGTGGTACCATTGTGTGTTTCGATCCTGTTAGGGGATTCTTTAGTAGTGGATCAGGTTTGTAGATCCTGTGTGGTGACTATTCAGGGGCAGGTCACTAGAGTTGATCTTATTGTGCTTAGTATGGTGGATTTTGATTTAATTTTGGGTATGGATTGGCTATCCCCACACCGAGCGGTCTTGGGTTGCTATGCCAAGATCGTTACTTTAGCAATGCTTGGTATTTCGTCGGTGGTGTGGCAGGGTTCTTGTAGTCGCACACCAGTTGGGGTGATTTCCTGTATTCAGGCCCAAAGACTAGTGGCTAGCGGATGTTTGGCTTATTTGGTGTATGTTAGAGATTTTAGTAGGGAGGACCCTACCATTGATTACGTGCCTATACTCTGAGATTATGTCGATGTATTTCCTGCCGACCTTCCTGCTTACCTCCAGAGCGAGATATTGATTTTGCCATTGATTTGGAGCTGGGTACTCGTCCTATTTCCATCCATCCATACCGTATAGCCCCCGCAGAGATCAAGGAGCTCAATGTTCAGCTTCAGGATATCTTGGGTAAGGGATTCATTCGGCCTAGTGTATAGCCTTGGGGTGCCCCAGTTTTGTTTGTGAAGAAAAAGGATGGTACTATACAGATGTGTATTGATTACAGGGAGCCTGAATAAAGTGACGGTGAGGAACCATTACCCCATGACTCGTATTGATGATCTGTTCGACCAGCTTCAAGGTTCCACAGTATTTTCTAAGATTGACTTGAGATTCGGCTACCACCAGTTGAGGGTTAGAGCAGCGGACATCTCTAAGACAACATTTAGGACTCGTTACGGCCATTATGAGTTCCTAGTGATGTCTTTTGAGTTGACTAATTCCCCTTCCGCTTACATGGACTTGATAGCTCGTGTATTCAGGCCGTATCTGGACTCCTTTGTCATAGTCTTCATTGATGATATATTGGTATACTCGCGGAGCCATGGTGAGCATGAGCAGCATTTGAGGATAGTGCTCCAAACATTGAGAGATCATCCGCTTTATGCCAACTTCTCAAAGTGTGAGTTTTCGGTTGACTCCGTAGCATTCTTAGGGCATGTGGTGTCCAAGGATGGCATTATGGTGGATCGGGTGAAGATTGAGGTTATCCGTGATTGGGCTAGGCCCACCTCTGTGACTAAGATTTGGAACTTTGTCGGGCTGGTAGGGTACTACATGCATTTTGTTGAGGGTTTCTCTTCTATAGCGGCGCCTCTAACTCAATTGACTTGCCAGTATGTTCCCATTTTGTGGTCGGAGGAGTGTGAGAGAATCTTTCTGACGCTTAAGGAGTTTCTTACCACCGCTCCTATATTGACTCTTCCAATTGAGGGCGAGGGCTTCACGGTTTATTGTGACGTATCCGGCATTGGTTTGGTTTGTGTATTGATGTAGCAGGGCCGGGTTATTGCTTATGCGTCGATGCAACTTAATTGGCATGAGCTCAACTACCCCACTCGTGATTTGGGGTTGGCGGCGGTAGTTTTTGCGCTTAAGATCTTGAGGCATTACCTATATGAAGTTCATTGCGAGATCTATACTGACCACAAGAGCCTTCAGTACATTATGACCTAGAGAGATCTTAATTCGAGGCAGCGCCGTTGGATTGAACTCCTGAAGGACTATGACCTCTCTATTCTCTATCATTTGGGCAAGGCGAATATGGTAGTGGACGCCTTGACCTGGAAGTTAGTGATATGGGTAGTCTAGCCTTCCTTTCTGTTTCAGAGCGACCCTTGGCTTTGGACATTCAGTCCCTAGCCAAGTAGATGATCAGGCTTGATATTTCAGATACTAGTCGGGTGTAAGCCTATGTGGGAGTTGAATTATCTCTGCTAGATTAGATTCGTGGCCGTGAGTTCGAGGAAGAGTCCTTGGTGGTACTCCGAGATAGAGTATTGGCAGGTGACACCGGGCAAGCTACATTAGACTCAGATGGGGTTTTGAGATTTGCTAGCCATTTGTGTGTTCCGAGAGTTGGAGATTTGATTCAGCTGATCCTTACCGAGGCCCATGACTCTAGGTATTCTATCCACCTAGGCATAGCTAAGATGTATCATGATCTGAGGCAGCACTACTGGTGGAGCGGTATGAGGAGGGACATCTCAGATTATGTGTCCCGTTGCTTGTGTTGTCAGTAGGTGAAGACTGAGCATTTGAGACCTAGTGGTGAGTTGTAGAGATTACCCATTTCTGAGTGGAAGTGGGAGCGTATCACCATGGATTTCATTGTGAGTTTGCCTCGGAATTCTTGAGGTGTTGATAGCATGTGGGTCATCGTGGATCGATTGACCAAGTCAGCACACTTCCTCCCAGTTCATACTTCCTTCAGTGCCGAGAGGTTGGCTCGTATTTATATTCGGGAGGTGGTCCGTCTTCATGGTGTGCCTGTTTCTATCATCTCAGACCGGGGTTCATAGTTCACTTCCAGCTTTTGGAGGGTATTTCAGGAGGTGTTGGGCACCCGTGTCGACCTTAGCACAACATTCCACCCGCAGATCGGTGGCCAGTCAGAGCGTACTATTCAGATCCTTGAGGATATGTTGCGGGCCTGTGTTATGGACTTTGGAGGTCAGTGGGACCAGTTCTTGCCCTTGGTAGAGTTTGCGTACAACAACAGCTACCATTCTATCTTTCAGATGGCCCCGTTTAAGGCTTTATCTGGTAGGCGTTGTCGCACTCCAGTTGGATGGTTTGAGTCTATGGAGCCTAGGCCACATGGTACAAACTTGTTTCAGGATACCTTAGCACATGTGAGGATGATTCAGGATCGGCTCAAGATGGCTCAGAGTAGACAGAAGACTTATGCGGATCGCAGGCGATAGCCACTGAGATTTGTCGTTGTTAGTAGAGTATTCCTCCAAGTATCACCCATGAAGGGCGTGATGAGATTTCGGAGGTTGGGCAAGCTTAGCCCCACGTACATTGGGCCTTTTGAGATCTTGAGGACAGTCGATGATGTGGCCTATGAGTTTGCCTTACCTCCAGCATTCTCAGCTATTCATCCAGTCCTCCATGTTTCGATCCTGCACAAGTATGTTCCAGATGAGTCTCATGTCTCTTCGTGTTGGATGATCGTCTGACCTATATTGAGGAGCTAGTTGCTATTTTTGCAAGAGATGTGAGGCAGCTGAGGCCCAGAGCAATTCCTGTGGTTAAGGTCTGTTGGAGGTATCGTCCAGTCAAGGAGGCTACCTGGGAGACTGAGCGGGAAATGTGGGAGCAGTTCCCCAACTTATTTGATCCCTCGGGTACATCTTGACTCTTACTTTCGCGGACGAAAGTCCTTTTAGTAGTGGATGTTTTAATGACTCTCCAGGTCATTTCCGTGTTAATACCTTCTTTTTGTTATTTAGAGCTTTCCTGTAGCAACCCCAAGTCATTTATGACTTACTGGCACTGACTGTTCGGTCTCCTATTCGTTCATTTGGGTTTTATGCTTGTTTTCCTATTTTGGAGCTTTTGGACCTTGAAATTTTGATTTTGGTCATAACCTCAGGTAAACAACCTTATAAGAGAATTCTAATGGTTCCATCAACTCTAGAGCAGCCAAATTAGGCTAGAAGCATGATTGGCCTAAGTCCCGAGGTTTCTGGTGTGACTTTAGGACCAGTTGGCGCTTTAACCTTTGAAATTTTGATCAAGTTTGACTTCTGTTAATATTTTTGGTAAACATGCCCGGATGAGAATTCCATCAGCATGGTTAGTTTTGGAATGTCAAGTTTGGTCTAGAATGACCCTTCGAGAGCTTCCCGAGGCTTCCGATCTAATTCTAAGGCCCTTGGTTGAAGTTGGTAAAATGGCACTTTAGGTGTGGGAACCACATTTTTACGAAATGACTTCTTATGGAAATTCTGACTGCGCCATTGAGTCCGGAAAATCGAATTTGATGGGGTAGCATATTTATTTTTGTGCACGGGGTTCCGAACGAATCTTGAGTACCCCGTCGGAGTTTTTGGAATGCCCAAAACTAAGCTTATGCACAACTGTTGTTGCAGACCTATCTCTTCTCCGCGTTCGCAGAGGTGTGATACCTTCTTCTCCGCGTTCGCGGATAAGGCTCCGCGTTCACGGAAGTCTGGGAGGTCAGGGGAGCCTTATCTCAGTGTTCGCGGATAGGGCTCCTATTCCCGAGGTATGTGGTCCTCTTCTCCGTATTCGCGGACCCTTATCCGCGTTCACGGAGGTGTAGTTGTTGTTACTTCGTATTCTGGGCCCCTGGCCATGTTTGTGGAGCTGTGGATGGTTTCCCTCCGCGTTCGCGGGCCCTTTGCCAAGTCCGCGGATGTCAGCGGTTCTGGTAGTATATAAGGGCAGTTGGGTTTGTTGGAGAAATAAGTTGCAAAATTGATATCTTTCTCGTTTCATGTAGATTTTTGATGATTCAAAGTCCTAGGTGTTTTAAATCTCATTGGCTGTGTGGGTTAGTGCTCGGATTGTGTTGGGCGGTCCTCGATTTCCGTGAATTTGAGGCATAAGTTGCTACCTTAAGCTAATTGTGCAAAATTTTGCATCTTGGGTTTGTTGTTGTATGAAGCTGATCCGAGCCCCGAGGGATGTCCTGTTTTGGAGCACAAGCTTGGGGGAGGGTTTAGGACCTCTTCACAAAGTCAATTCCAGAAATTTCGGAGCAGGTCCCACAATTCCAAATTTTAACTCCGAAGTCTCCGATTTTATGAATTTAGTGTCTAAACGGCCGTGCTGATGCTGTGATTCTTTTTTTGATAGCGTGGAATCAATTCGAGGCCGTTCAAAAGAGGAACACTCCGGTAGAGTGAATTGGAGCGCGCGCGGTTGGCCTTCAGGTAGACTACGACTTCCCTTCTTTTAGATTGAGCCTAATTGTGTAATTGCAGGTGGATTTGTGTGAATCTTGGGTGGGTAGCTAGTATCTCTTCTCTTCTTCTCAGAAACCATGCTTTAGGGTCGAGTTTCGGGTTATTTCGGGGTTAGTACCTTGTTATCGGAGGGGTTGGTTGTCTGTAATTGTGTGAATTATTTGTTGGGATATTTCTATGTTGCTGCATGCAGATTTTCTGGTTGGTTGTTATTGTATTGGAGTATATCTTTGGCCTTAATTTAGGATAGACTAGTGTTGACTTAGACCCATGCACCTAGTTGACTTTGGTAAGGAATATCTCAGAAGACCTCTATGGAACAAACTTTTGCAATTTTCTAACCTAGACATTCCTTGGTGCACTATTGGAGACTTCAATGTCATCACTTCAACTAAGGAAAAGAAAGGAGGAATGCCTTACAATATGAACAAAAGTTTTGAGTTTATCAGTGTAATAGAAGCTTGTGGCTTGGTGGATATTGGTTATAGTGGACACCACTTCACATGGTGCAATCAAAGAGCTCAGGATGCTAGAATATGGAAGAGGCTTGATAGAGCTATGGTGAATGATAATTGGTTAGAAATAATACCTCAGACTACCATAACTCACTTACCTTCAGTGGGGTCTGATCATAGACCTCCTCTGATGGAAATGGGAGTCAGACAAGAAAATTTTACCAGATACTTTAAATGTCTGCATTGTTGGACTGAGAACAAGAATTTTATGGAGATAGTGAAAGCCTGCTGGGACAGAGAAGTAGAAGGGGATCCTATGTGGAGATTACATCAAAAAATGAAAAGATTGTCTGCGACTCTTACTGCCTGGTCCAAAAAAGAATATGGAAACATATTTTTTGCTGTCAAATAGTATGAGGAGAAAGTCAGAATTGCTAAGGAAGAGTCACTGATGATAATTTTGAAGATAACAGAGCTAAGTTACACTGCATCAATGCTAAGTACATCAAGTATCTGAAGTTGGAAGAATCTATTATGAGACAAAAAAACTCAGCTTCAATGGTTTAAAGAGGGGGATGCATATACCAAGTACTTTCATGCACTCATGAGGGGAAGAAGAAAAAGGTTATTCATTCATCAGATTTGTAATGCTAATGATGAATGGATACAAGGAGATGAGAACATAGCTAAAGCAACATGTGATCATTTTAAGCATATATTTAGTGGGCATGAAGACAGAATCAGTGAGGAGATCCTTCAGTGTATTCCTAGGCAAGTTACAGTTGATTGGAATCAGGAACTTCAGGCTTTGCTCACCATGGAAGAGATGAAGCAGGTGGTGTTCTCTATGAATCCAAAATCTGCACCAGGTCCTGATGGTATGGGAGGAAAACTTTTTCAGGTCTGCTGGGAAATTATGAAATATGACCTAATGGATGCTGTGATAGCTTTTTTCTATGGTTATGACATTCCAAGGTATATGTTTCATGCCTGTTTGATGTTGCTTCCTAAAGTAGAGAATCCTAACTAGCTTATTGAATTTAGACCAATCATTTTGAGCAACTTCACAAGCAAAATCATTTCCAAAATGCTATGTCTCAGACTTGCTCCCATTTTGCCTAACCTCATTTCTGAAAATCAATCTGGTTTTGTAAGAGGGTGAAGCATCACTAAGAATATTATGCTAGCTCAAGAAATCACTCGTGGTATCAAGAAACCTAATGATGGGGACAATGTGGTGATCATACTTGACATGGCAAAAGCTTAGGAAAGAGTCTCATGGTCCTTCACTTGTCTGGTTTTGAGAAAGATGGGATTTGGTGAAGCCTTCATTGACATGGTATGGAGGATAATGAGTAACAATTGGTATTCTATTATCATCAATGGCACTAGGTATGGTTTCATTCATTCCACTAGAGGACTCAAGCAAGGGGACCCTTTATCTCCTGCCCTATTTATTTTAGGCGCTGAAGTTCTCACTAGAATGTTGAATCTCTTGCATTTAAATCCTACCTACAAAGGATTTCAGATGGAACCTAGAGGCCCTCAAATTAACCACTTATGCTTTGCTGATGATGTGATCATCTTCACATCCTGTATCAGGCATGCCATTCAGTTAATCATGAAAACCTTGACTACCTATGATGAGGTTTCTAATCAGGCAATTAACAGAGAGAAAAGCCACTTCATGGTTACTGACAAACCCTCCAATGACAGCATTGCTATGATTAAAAAGATCACGGGTTTTTCTCAAAAGCAGAGCCCTATAACTTATTTGGGATGTCCTTTGTATATAGGTGGGCAGAGGATCATCTATTACTCAAATTTGGTTGACAAAGTCATCAAAAAAGTCAGTGGGTGGCAAGCAAGATTGTTGAGCTTTGGAGGCAGAGTGACATTAGTCAAGGATGTGCTCCATTCTATCCCTATCTATACTATGGCTACTATTTCTCTCCCTAGGACTACCATGAGATTTATCAAGAGTGTGACAACTGATATTTTTTGGGGCTGGGATAAGGAGAAAAAGAAGTATCACTAGGTCTCATGGGAGACTCTTAGTTTTCCTTATGAAGAAGGGGGTATAGGAGTGAGACAGCTTGGAGATGTTTTCACTTCAATGCAGTTCAAGCAATGGTGGATTTTCAGGACCTAAAGAACCTTATGGGGGCAAGTTTTAAAGGCTAAATATTATCAAAGATCTAATCCAGTTGGGAAAAAATGGGATACTAGACAATCTTTAGTTTGGAAATACATGATGAAGCACAAACACTCTGTGGAAGCTCATATCCAGTGGAAAATTAATTCTAGAAATAGTTCGTTTTGGTAGGATGATTGATTGGGAGAAGGAGCTTTGGCCAAATATGATCCTAATATTTCTAGTCTCAGTAATATTAGAGTTGATCAATTCATGATACAAGGTCAGTGGAATGAAGTGATGGTGAGGCAACAGGCCCTCCATTATTAGTCCCCAAGATTTTGAGTACCAAAATACATCTTCAAGATGGCACTCCTGATGAAGCTATCTGGACTGCAAAGGACATTGGTTCTTTTACATGTACATCAGCCTGGGAAATCATCAAATAGAAGAAAAATAAAACTTTTCTCAATACTTAGATTTGGCATAAGAACCTCCCCTTTAAAATCTCCTTTCTGATATGTAGAGCACCAAGGGGCAAGGTTCCTACTAATCATAAAATCACTAAATTTAGAGTGGAGCCAGCTAAACATTCTTGTTGCTTGAAACCAAGTTGGGATAACATTAAACACATTTTTGTGAATGGCCATTTTGCAAATCATATTTGGAAGTAATTTCCATCTATTTCTGGGATTATTCACCGCCATAAGCCTCTAGGAAACCTTTTCATGAATTGGTGGAATAGTCAAGCCAAGAATGAGGTTCACAAGACCATAATTCAGATTATCCATATTCTCATAATTTGGAACCTATGGAATAATAGATGTTCTGCTAAGTATGGGAATAAAAAGTCCAGTGCACCAAGAGTGAAGTTTTCAATCCTTAAGGATATTTCTCAGCTGCTGAGTACAATGTTCCCTTACATTCAATGGCCTAACAATTGGAAGGACCTAATTACAATGGTGGAAGAATGCAGTCATGATGTGAAGATCATTACTGTTACATGGGAAAGGCCTCACCAGGGAGTCTATAAGCTGAACACTGATGGTAGTGTACTACACAACCCAGGAAGAATAGGTGGAGGAGGAATTTTAAGGGACCTTCATGGCAATATGATATATGTTTTTTCCATTTTTGAGGAACTGAAACAAACAACCAAGCAGAAATTCAAGCTGCCAGTCATGGGTAGAATTGGTGTCAGCAACATGGCTATAAAAAAGTCATTCTTGTAGTAGATTTTGAACTGCTCATCAAATGGATCAACCAGGAAATTATGCTGCCATGGAAAATTTCTCAGCAAGTTCAAGAGCTTCAAAACATAATCAATCAGTTGCACAACTTCAGCTGCAAACACACATACAAAGAAGCTAATTGCACTGCAGATTACTTGTCAAAATGGAGCCACCAGTTTGATTACACACATCATTTTTACACCCCTCAGTAACTACCTACAACAGCAAGAGGCAGTTTCCTTTTGGAGAAAATGGGCATGGCAAATTTCAGAAGAAGGAGAATCAAAAGAATTAAACAAACTCCCTGAATGAGGTTTTCTCTTGTGCATTGATGACTCTTTGCTAGTTTTTGGTGGTCTTAACCTTTTCAGGTGGCTATTTATTTTTTAAGTCATAGCCTTATGAATAGGATTAGGTTTATTTTCTGTCTTTCTTACTTATGTAAGGGGATAGTCTCCCTTATTTAATTCCTAGATACTTTGTATTGAGAGGAGTCCTCTGTTCTAGGTGCTTAGTAGATACGTTCTTGATAGTATTGGGGATAAGTCAAACAATCTTAGTAGATAGGTAGACTCATGAACCACCATAGGATCAGAGGTAAGGTTTATGTCCCCCTCTGTGTACTTTTGCTTTTTGTTTTTGTCTATTAATGTAAAGGCTTGGGGGTGTGTGTGGCTCAAACCCTGACTGCCACGAGGGGTGACATCCTTGAGTAAGGTCAATTATATAGGATAAACCCCTAAGCACTAACAAATCCTAAGAAACCCGAAACCAAAAACCCTATGAAACCCTAAATCCTAAGAAACCTGAAAACCAAATCCTAAGAAATCCTAAACCCTAATAAATCCTAAAAAAAACCTTGAAAAAGCCTAAACCTAAAAATCCCCCCAAAAACCCCAAAACCTAAAAAACCCTAAAAGGAACCATAAACCCTAAACCATAGCAAACCCTTAACCTAACATCTTAAACCTTAAGAAACCCTAAATCCTAAACACTAATCCCTAAGAAACCCTAAACCCTTAAAAATCTTTAGAAACCTTAACAAACCCTTAACCTAAAAACCCTAAAAAGTCTTTAAAACCCCTAAACATAAAAACCCTAAATTAAATCCAAAGCCTTAAACTCTAAAAACCCCTAAACCTAATACCCTAAACCATAAACTCTAAGAAACCATAAACCCTAAACCCTAAGTCTTAAGCCCTAAGGAACCCTAAACCGTAGGAAACCCTAAATCCTAAGAAACCATAAACCGCAAACCCTAAACCCTAAAATACCTTTAAGCCCTAAACCTAGAAACCCCTTAAAATCCTAAACCTAAAAATGCTAAAAAAAAAACCCTAAGCCCTAAACTCTAAATCCTAAAAAACTCTAAACCCTAAGAAACTCTAAACCCTAAGCCCTAAGAAACCCTAAAAAACCCTAAACCCTAAACCCTAAGAAACCATAAACTCTAGACCCTAGAATCTAATCCCTAAGAAACCTTAAGCCCTAATAAACCCTGAACCCCAAAAACCTTTAAAAACCCTAAAGCTAAATAACCCTAAAAACCCTGAAAAAATTTAAAACTCCTAAACCTAAAAAACTCTAAGCCCTAAACCTTAAAAAGTTCCTAAAACCTAAACCTTTAAACCCTAAGCCCTAATAAACTCTAAACCTTAAACCATAAAAAACCATAAAAACCTCAAAAATAACTCTACGCCTAAAAAACCCTAAAAAAACCTAAACCTAAAAACCCTTAAAACCCCTAAATCCTATGCCCTAATCCCTAAAAAACCTTAAAAACCCTAAACCCTAAACGCTAAACCCTAAACCCTAAACCCTAAACTCTAAGCCCTAAGAAACCCTAAACCATAAGAAACCCTAAACTCTAAGAAACCCTAAACCCTATGAAACCCTAAACCCTATAAAACAAACTTAAAGAAACCCTAAACCTAAAAAATCCTAAAAACACTAAAAAAGCCTTAAAGTACTACACCTAAAACCGCTAAAATATCCCAAAGCCCTAAACCCTAAACCTTAAGAAACCCTAAACCCTAAATCCTAAATCCTAAGCCCTATGAAACCCTAAGAAACCCTAAACCTTATTAAATCCTAAACCCTAAACCTTAAAAAACCAATAAAAACCCTAAATATAAAAAACCCTAAAACCCATTAAAAACCTTAAACCTATAAACCTTAAAAAACCCTAAATCTAAAATCATAAATGCTAAGAAACTCTAAACCCTAAGAAACCCAAAACCCTAAAAAACTTTTAAAAAATCGTAAACTTTAAAGACCCTCAAAGCCCTAAAAAAACCTTAAATAAAACTTTAGAAAACCCTAAACTTAAAAAATCCCAAACAACCCTAAACCCTAAAAAACCTTTAAAAAATCAAAACCTAACAGCCTAATCCCTAAAAGATCCTAAAAATCCCTAAAGCCAAAAACCCTACACCCTAAACCCTAAGCCCTAAGACACACTAAAAAACCCTAAACCCTAAATCCTAAACCTTAAGAAAGCCTAAAAACCCTAAACCTAAAACCCCTAAAATAACCTTTAAAAAACTAATCCTAAAAAAACCCTAAGCCCTAAACCCTTAACTATAAAACACCCTAAAACCCTAAACTCCAAGAAATCCTAAACCTTTAACCCTAAAATGTAAACTCTAAACCCAAAACCTTAAACCCTAAGCTCTGAGAAACCCTAAAAAATCCTAAACCCTAAGAAACCCTAAACCCTAAAAAACCTTAAACCTAAAAACCTCTAAAAAAAAATTTAAAAACCCTAAGCAATAAACCCTATAAACCCTAAACCGTAAACCCAAAAACCTATACCCTAAACTCTAAGACCTAAGAAACGTTAAGAAACCCTAAACCCACCTAAAATCCTAAACCCTAAGAAACCCTAACCCTAAAAATTGTTAAACCCTAAAAAACCTTAAAAACCCTTAACCTAAAACCCTAAACCCTAAGAAATCCTAAACCTAAAAAAAACATAAGAAACCCTTAACCAAAATAACCCTAAAAAATCCTAAAAAAACCGTAACCTAAAAACCCCTAAAAAATCTTTAAAATCCCTAAACCTAAAAAATCCTTGAAAAATCCTATCCCTAAGCCCTAAAAAACCCTAAACCCTAAGAAATCCTAAACCCTGATCCCTAAGCCCTAAGAAGCTCTAAACCCTTAACCCTAAGCCCTAAGAAGCTCTAAAAACCCTAAACCCCGAACCCTAAGAAACAATAAACTCTAGACCCTAAACTCTAGGAACACTAAATCCTAATAAATCCTAAATCCTATAAAACCCTTGAAATCTTTAAAAACCTTAAAATCCCTAAAGCTAAATAACCCTAAAAAAACTTCAAAAATCCTAAACCTAAAAACCCTTTAAAAACCATAAGCCCTAAACCTTCAACCCTAAAAATGCTAAAAAACCCTAAACACTTAACCCTAAACCTTCAACCCTAAAAATGCTAAAAAACCCTAAACACTTAACCCTAAACCCCAAACCCTAAGCTCAAATAAATTCTAAACCCTACCCAATAAACCCTAAATCCTAAACCCAAAAAACTCTAAAAACCTTAAAAATAACACTAACCCTAAAAACCTAAATAAAAAACCCTTTAAAACCATTAAACCCCCTTAAAATCCCTTAACACTAAACCCTAAATCCTA
Organism: Solanum appendiculatum; assembly: GCA_018342035.1. Classification (NCBI taxonomy): domain Eukaryota; kingdom Viridiplantae; phylum Streptophyta; class Magnoliopsida; order Solanales; family Solanaceae; genus Solanum; species Solanum appendiculatum. Next base: position 56,175 of record JAGDQO010002427.1, on the reverse strand, counting down.
AAAAACTCTAAACCCAATGAAACCCTAAACCCAATGAAACCCTAAACTCTAAGCCCCAAGAAACCCTAAATCAAAAGAAACCCTAAATCCTAAGAAATCCTAAACCCTAAGAAACACTAAACCCTAAGAAACCCTATACCCTAAAAAACCTTAAAGAAACCCTAAAGAATACAAAAATAACTTTTAAAATCCGAAGCCTAAAAAACCTAAAGCCCTAAACCTTAAAACCTAACAAACCCTAAAAAAAACCCTAAACCCTAAACTCTAAGAAACCCTAAGCCCAATGAAATCCTAAAAAACCCTAAACCCTAAGAATCTTAAGAAACCCTAAACCTTAATAAACCCTATGCCCTTAACCCTATGAAATCCTAAACCCTAAAAAGCCATTAAAAACCTTTAAAAACCTTTAAAATCCTACCCCTAAAAAACCTTACAAAATACCCTAAAAACCGTTAAAACCCTAACCTAAAAAACTCTAAAAAAAACCCTAAAGCTAAAAAACTCAAAAACTAAAACCCTAAGAAATCCTAAACTCTACCAAACCCTAAACCCTAAAAAAGCCTAAACCCTAAAGCCTAAGAAGCCCTAAACCCTAAAAATCCCAATAAAAATTCTAAACCTAACAACATTTAACCCTGAACCTTATATCCTTAACCCTAAACCTTAAGCCCTAAAGAACCCCAAGAAACCTTAAAAACTCTAAACCTAAAAACCCCTAAAAACCTTTAAAAACCTTATTGCTAAAAAACCCTATGCCCTAAACCCTAACCTTGAAAAACTCTAAACCCGAAATCCTAAACCCTAAGCCCTAAGAAATCCTAAATCCTAAGAAACCCTAATCCCTAAGAAATACTAAATCCTAAAAAACCCTATACCCTAAAAAACCATAAAGAAAACCTAAACCTAAAAACCCTAAAGAATACTAAAAAAACTTTTAAAATCCTAAACCTAAAAAATCTAAAGCCCTAAACCTTAAACTCGAACAAACCCTAAAACCCCTAAACCATAAACTTTAAGAAACCCTAAGCCCTAAGCCTTAGGCCCTATGAATTCCTAAGTAACCCTAAACCCTAAGAAACCCCAAACCTTAAGATACCCTAAACCCTAAACCCTAAAAACCATTAAAAAAGCCTAAACCTAAAAAACCTTAGAAAAAACCATAAAAAGTCCTAAACCTAAAAAACACTAAAAAATACCCTAAAGCAAAAAAAAAACTCTAACCTAAAACCCTAAACCCTAAAGAAACCTTAAACCTTAAGAAATCCTAAACCCTATGAATCCCTAAGCCCTAAAAATCCCTTTAAAAATTCTAAACCCTACGAAACATTAAACCCTAAATAATAAATCCTAAACCCTAAACCCTAAGTCCTAAAGAACCCTAAGAAACCCTAAACTCTAAACCTTAACAAACATTTAAAAACCCTAAACCTAAAACACCTAAAAAGCCTTTAAAAATCCTAATCCTAAAAAACCCTATGCCCTAAACCCTAAACCCTAAACCCAAAAAATTCCTAAACCTTAAGAAATCCTAAAACCTAACCCTAAGAAACCCTATACCCTAAAAACCTAAAAGAAACCCTAAACCAAAAAATCCTAAAGAATACATAAAAAACTTTTGAAATACTAAACCTAAAAAACCTAAAGTCCTAAACCCTAAGCCCTAAAGAACCCTAAGAAACCCTAAACTCTAAACCTTAAAAACCCCTAAAAACCCCTAAAAACCTTTAAAACCCTAATCCTAAAAAAAACTATGCCCTAAACCCTAAAAACCCTAAATCCTAAACCCTTAGAAATCCTAAACCTTAAACCCTAAGCCCTGAGAAATCTTAACATACCCTAAACCCTAAGAAACCCTAAACTCTAAGAAACTCTAAACCTAAAAAACCCTAAAAAAAAAATTTAACCCTAAACATAAAAAAATGCTAAGCCATAAACCCTAAAAAGCACTAAACCTAAAACCCTAAACCCTAAAAAAAATACTCTAAACTCTAAGACCTAAGAAACCTTAAGAAACCCTATAACCCTAAAATCTAAGAAACTCTATGAAACCCTAAACCCTAAACTCTAAAAAATCCTACCCCTAAAAAAATTGTTAAAAACCCTAAACCCTAAGCCCTAAAAAACCCTAAGAAGCCCTAAACCCTAAGAAACCCTAAAAACCCTAAATTGTAAGAAACCCTAAACCCTAAGAAACCCTACACCCAAAAAATCCTAAACCTAAAAATTTCTAAAAAAACTTAAGCCCCAAACACTAAAGAAACCCTAAATCTAAAGCCCTAAACTCTAAGAAACCCTAAGCCCTAAACCTTCCCTAAGAAATCCTAAGAAACTCTAAATCCTAAACCCTACGAAACCCTAATCCCTAAACCCTAAATCCTAAACCATAAATCCTGAGCCCTAAGAAACCCTAAACCCACCCTAAACCTTATGAGATCCTAAACCCTTAGAAACCCTAAACCCTAAAAAAACCAAAAACATACAAAAACCTAAAAAAACTTTTAAAACCCTAAACCTAAAAAACCCCTAAAAAAACCATAAGCCCTAAACCTTAGGTTTAGGTCTTAGGGTTTTTTAGATTTAGGATTTTTATAGGCTTTTTAGGATTATTTTTTAGGGTGTTTAGGGTTTAAGGTTTAGGGCTTAGGGGTTTTGAGTTTGGGGTTTCTTAGGGTTCTTAGGGCTTATAGTTTAAGGTTTAGAGTTTAGGGTTTAGGGTTTAGGATTTCATAGGGATTAGTGTTTCTTAGGATTAAGGATTTTAGGTTTAGGGTTTTTAAGGGTTTAGGTTTAGGTCTTAGGGTTTTTTTTAGGTTTTTATAGATTTAGGGTTTGTATAGGCTTTTTTGGATTATTTTTAGGGTGTTTAGGGTTTAAGGTTTAGGGCTTAGGGGTTTTAAGGTTTAGGGTTTAGAGCTTTTTAGGGTTTTTTAGGTTTAGGATTTTTAAAGGGGTTTTAGGGTTTTTTAGAGTATTTTAGGTTTAGGGGTTTTTAAGGTTTTTTAGGATTTAGGGTTTCTTAGTGTTTAGGGTTTCTTAGGGTTTAGAGTTTAGGTTTTAGGATTTCTAAGGGCTTAGGGTTTAGTGTTTAGGATTTCTTAGGGTTTTATGTTTAGGGTTTTTTTAGGATTCTTAGGGTTTACGTTTAGGGTTTTATATTTAGGGTTTTTTTTAGGATTTACATTTTAGGGCATAGTGTTTTTAGGTTTTTAGGGTTTTCAAAGGTTTTTTTATTAGGGTTTTTGAAGGGTTTTTTAATTAGGGTTTTTATGGGTTTTTATGTTTAGGTTTTTTAAGTGTTTAGGATTTCTTAGAATTGAGGGTTTCTTAGGATTTAGGGCATATGGTTTTTTAAGGTTTAGGGTTTCTTAGGTCTTAGGTCATAGGGTTTAGGGTTTAGGGCTTTTTAGGGTTTAGGGTTTAGGGCTTTTTAGATTTTAGGGTTTAGGGCTTAGGGTATTTTTAGGGTTTTAAAGTTTTTTAAGGGTTTTAAAGAGTTTTCAGGTTTAGGGTTTTAAAGGTTTTTTAGAGCGTTTAGGGTTTAGGGTTTAAGATTAGGGTTTCTTAGGGCTTAGGGTTTAGGGGTCGGGGTTTCTTAGGATTTAGGGTTTTGGGTTTTTTACAATTTATGGTTTAGGGTATAGGGTTTTTTAGGGTTTAGGGCTTAGGGGTTTTTAGGATTTTTGAAGGTTTTTTAGATTTAGGTTTTTGAGGTTTTTATTAGGGTTTTTAGGTTTAGCGTTTTTAAGGTTTTTAGGGTTTTTTTTTACTGTTTAGGATTTTTTAGTGTTGAGGGTTTCTTAGGATTTAGGGTTTTTTAGGTTTAGGGGTTTTAAAGGTTTTTAGGATGCTTAGGGTTTAAGGTTTCTTAGGATTTAAGATTTAGGGTTTCTTAGGGCTTAGGGCTGGGGTTTCTTAGAATTTAGGGTTTAGTGTTTTTAGGGTTTATGCTTTAGGGTCGGCTTAGGGTTTACTAAGCTTTTCTAGGTTTAGAGTTTTAAAGATTTTTAGGGTTTAGGGTTTCTAAAGGTTTGTGGTTTAGGGTTTCTTAAGAAACTCTAAACCCTACACCCTAAGCCATAAGAAACCGTACTAAACCCTAAGAAATCTTAATAAAAATCTAAACCCTAAGAAACCCTAAAGAACCTTTAAAAAACCCAAACCTAAAACACCCTTAAAAACCTGAAAAATCCTAAACCCTAAGAAACCTTAAATTCTAGGTCCCTAAGAAACCCTAAACCCTAAAAAAGCTTTAAAAACCCTAAACCTATAAAATCCTAAAAAAACCCTAAAAGAAAAAATCTTTAAAAACCCTAAACCTAAAAAACCTAAGCCCTAAACCCTAAAAAACCTCTAAAACCTTAAACCTATTACCCTAAACCCTAAATCATAAACTCTAAGCCCGAAGAAACATTAAGAAACCCTAAACCCTAAAAATCTTTAATAACATTAAACCCTAAAAAACCTTTAGAACCCTAAAGCTAAAAAAAAAACATAAGCCCTAAACCCTTAAAAACCCTAAACCCTAAACCCTAAACCATAAACCCTAAGCCCTAAGAAACCCTAAACCCTAATAATCTCTAAGAAACCCTAAATCCTAAGAAACCTTAAACCTTAAATCCTAAGAAATCTTTAACCCTAAGAAATCCAAAACCCTAATTTTTTTTAAAAAATAACAAACCAAAAAAACCCTAAAAAAACCCTATGCCCTAAACTCTTAACTCAAAAAACCCTAAAAAACATAAACCTAAAACCCTAAACAATAAGCCCTAATAAACCTTAAGAAACCCAAAACCATGCACCCTAAACCTTAAGAAACCCTAAACCCTAAAAAATTCTGAAAACCTTTAAAAAAACCCAAAACATAAAAAAGACTAAAAACACCTACGCCCTAAACCCTAAACCCTAAAAAACCCTTAAAAAAATCTTATACTCTAAACCTCAATGGTAAACCATAAACCTTAAGACCTAAGAAACCCTAAATGCTAAGAATCCAAAGAAACCCTAAACTCTATGAAACCCTAAAGCGTACGAAACCCTAAACCCTAAAACACCATAAAAACCCCTAAACCTAAAAAGCCTCAGAAAAACCTAAAAACCTTTAAAACCCTAAATCTAAAAACTCTAAAATAAACCTTAAATCTAAAAAATTCAAAACCTAAAATCCTAAATCCTATGAAACCCTAAACCCTAAGAAACCCTAAACCATATGAAACCTTAAACCCTAAGAAACCCTAAACCCTAAGAAGCTTTAAGCCCTAAAATCCCTATAAAAATTCTAAACCTAAAATCCTAAATCCTAAAAAATCCTAAACTTAACCTAAGAAACATTAAACCCTAAACCTTAAATCCTAAAATCTTTACCCTAAGCCCCAAAGAACACTAAGAAACACTAAACTCTAAACCTTAAGAAACCATAAAAAACCCTAAAACTAAAAACACCGAAAAAACCTTTAAAAATCCTAATCCTAAAAAACCCTATGCCCTAAACCCTAAACCCTAAGAAACCTTAAACCCTAAACCCTAAGAAACTCTAAGCCTTTAATCCTAAGAAACCCTAAACCCTAAACCCCTATACCCTAAACTCTAATCCCTAAGAAACCCTAAACCCTAAGTAATACTAAACCCTAAGAAACCCTATACACTAAAAAAACCATAAAGAAACCCTAAACCTAAAAAACCCTAAAGAATACTTACAGAATTTTTAAAATCCTAAACCTAAAAAACCTAAAGCCCTAAACCCTAAACCCTAACAAAATCTAAAAACCCTAAACCCTAAACTATAAGAAACCCTTAGCTCTATGCAACCCTAAGAAACCCTCAACGCTAAGAATCCTAAAAAACCCTAAACCTTAAGAAACCCTAAACCCTTATGAAATCCTAAACCCTAAAAAACCCTAAACCTGAAAAAACGTTACAAATCCTAAACCTAAAAAACCTTAGAAAACCCCTAAAAACCTTTAAAAATCCTAAACCTAAAAAACTCTAAAAAAAAAAACCGAAAGCTAAAAAACTCTAAACCTAAAACCCTAAACCCTAAGAAATACTAAACCCTATGAAACCCTAAACCCTAAGAAGCCCCAAACCCTAAAAATCCCTATAAAAATTCTAAACCTAAAACCCTAAACCCTAAATCCTAAGAAACATTAAACCCTAAACCTTAAATCCTAAACCCTAAACCTTAAATCCTAAACCCTAAACCCTAAGCCCTAAAGAACCCTAAGAAACCCTAACTCTAAACCTTAAGAAACCTTAAAAACCCCTAAACCTAAAAACCTGTAAAAACCCTAATTCTAAAAAACCCTTTTCCCTAAACCCTAAGAAATCCTAATCTCTAAGAAACCCTAAACCCTATAACCTAAACTCTAAGCCCTAAGAAATCCTAAACCCTAACAAACCCCAAACCCTAAGAAATACTAATCCCTATACTTTTAAAAAAACTTAAAGGAACCTAAAACCTAAAAACCCTAAAGAATACTAAAAAAACTTTTAAAATACTAAACTTAAAATACCTAAAGCCCTAAACCCTAAACCATAACAAACCCTAAAAACCCCAAATGCTAAACTCTAAGAAACCCTAAGAACTAAGCCCAAAGCCCTATGAAACCCTACGAAATTCTAAACCCTAAGAATCCTAAGAAACCCTAAACTTTAAGAAATCCTAAACCCTATGAAATTCTAAACTCTAAAGAAACCCTAAACCCTAAAAAACCTTAAACCTAAAAAACCTCAGAAAAAAACCCTAAAAACCTTTAAAAACCCTAAACCTAAATTTTTTTTTAAAAATCCCTAAAGCTAAAAAGTTCTAAACCTAAAATCCTAAATCCTACACCCTAAAAACCCTAAACTCTATGAAACCCTAAACCCTAAGAAACCCTAAACCTTAAACCCTAAGAAGCCCTAAATCCCAAAATTCCCTATAAAAATTCTAAACCTAAAACCCTAAGAAACCCTAAACCTTAAACCCTAAGAAGCCCTAAATCCCAAAATTCCCTATAAAAATTCTAAACCTAAAACCCTAAACCCTAAAAAACCCCAAACCCAAAACCCTAAGAAACATTAAACCCTAAACCTTAAATCCTAAACCCTAAACCCTAAACCCTAATCCCTAAAACCGAGCTCTCTCTCTAAAACTTCTCTCTAAAAAATATTCTCTCAATCAAGCCTCTAACGACTAGTTAGTTCTCTAACGTAACTTTGCCGGATGGCAGGTTCATCACCGGCGGAACGTGTCTGACCACCGGACCAACACCAAAAGGGGTATTTGGAAGATACCAACAAGACATAACAAGAAACATCACCTACCTCCTCCCACAACTCTTTGAATCTACGAAGAACTGAAGTTATCAATGGCGCAATTTTGAAAAAAGAGTTGAACGGGGCGCAAGAAATTATTTCCCCTGATCAATTTGAGGTGAATCGAACAGATTTAGAACAAGGCAATGAACCCCTATACAAACTACATCTCTAGTCTAATATTCAAAGGATTCCACCATCAAAATTGGGATATATCAAACGGCAACTCAATTGAGAATCGATCCTGAATCGCCTCAAGTGTGTCTACAAAATAGAGCATCGTCAGAATTGATTGGACTCGAATAACCTACTGGGGACTCTTCCCCACACATGGAGGAACACCTTACTGACAAGGAAGGTCAAGACCAACCAAGGGTGGACAAGGAGCATCAGGCCGACCCTATTAAAGTTTTTACCTCTTCGAACTTCACCTTTGGGATGAAACATAATGCTACTCAGCAGAAGGAAAATAAGGAGAAAAACACATATTTGCAGGTATCAAAGGGAGCAGACAACAAATAAGAGCAGGAGCAAGGACCCACGAGACAATCTATACCAAGTAATGAAAGTAGGGGAGCCGCACAACATACCACTCAACAAGCTAAGGAGAACATGAAGCAACAACAAGAGGTGCTAGGTGAAGGTAAATTGCCTAACTCTAAGGAAAATGAGCAACATAGTACTGCTATAAATAGCTTAACTCGGGAAAAAGTCTCAGACCAACTACAACAGGATGGAAATAGGGAGAAGGCTGATAAAAGTAAGGAGAAAATGATTTCTCAGTAGGATAATCTTAGAAGCAGACTGATCCCTCATAATAATTATCCTAAGGTTTCTAACAACTTTGAGAAGCATGAACCTGTTGTGCATAAGAATAAACAGGTCCACAAAAATAACCAAATTAGGGAGGAACCTCAGCAACTTCAACAGAATATTGACAAAAAAGATATTGTTCCTGAACTTGCTCCATTTACTGTCATCCAGTCCTTTGCAGCTAAGCTTAGGTATAATCAAGCGAAGAGTGAGGTCCCTATAGACCTTGCCACTCCAAAAATTACTACCAAACAAGGGCTTTCTGCAGTGATTTTTAAGAAAGTTGACTTCATGGTTGAGTTAGCTGCTAGATGAAAGTATACTTTGGTTGGAAAATTCAGTAACACCATGCCTAAAGTAGTGCTGATCAGAAAGAGCTTCATTCTTCAAACTCAGTTAACTGGTGGAGTTAAGATAGCCCATTTCAATGCTAGGCATGTCTACATAGACCTTGATAATGAATTAGACTACATCACAGTTTGGACCAAGCAAAGAATGAGCATTGAGGGCCAACTCATGAGAATTCAAACTTGGACTCCCACTTTTAAGCCAGAAGAGGAAACCCCCATAGTTCCTATCTGGGTCACCTTACCTGAGCTACCTTGGCATTGCTATAATAAGGAGTTTGTCAGTGCCCTTTTATCTCCTATTGAAAAAGTTTTGTATCTAGATTCAGCCTCAATACAGAAGACAAGAGGTAGTCTTGCTAAAGTGAGGATCCAGATGGATCATACTAAAGAAAGACTACCCTATGTCTAGATGGGCTTTGATGAGCAGGATATTACTGAAGGGAGATGGCAAGCAATCCATTATGGAAGTGTGCCAGATTCCTATTTATATTGTAAACATCAAGGTCACACTATACATGTCTACACAATTATGAAAAAGATAAGGATCTGAAAAGAAGAAGAGTAGTGGAAGCTGAAAAGAAGAACAAAATAAGGGAGAACAGGAAAGAATGAAAAGAAGCAGGAACAGATGCCAGAAGTACAAAAGGAAGCTAAAAATGTAGACTATAACATTCATCAGCAAAAGGAGCAGGAAAATCTGGACAAACCAACAGAAGAACAATGGCTAACCCAAAAAAAGAAACAAAGTACCAATCAAATACAAGCCAATCAAGGCCAGAAGAAAAAGGATCAGCACCATGCAACTCAAAAGTTCACGTAGACAGGTATGACAACTATCCCTATTCATAATACTTATATTGACCTTGAAATACAGGATCAACCCAAAAGTCAAGGAGAACAGGCAGATATTGCAAAGGAGGGGAGTAATGCAACTGATGAACAAACAGCCCAGAAGCAGCAAACAACACAAGGCACATGTATTGACCTATCTGCCCCCAAACCCCATGATCCCCAAAAAAGTGTTTTTTCTAATATTCACCAGAGAATGGAGGAGGCCAAAAAAAGTCCCAACACCTCAGATATTGACTCAATGCTCCCACCCTCTCAAATCCCTATTATAAATACTATTGTTATTGTTGATGTAGCTAAAGGAGGTATGAATGGGAGGGTAAAGGAGAAAACTACTAATATGCAAGAAGGGGTAGCCAGGGGAGGGAAAGGGAATCATTTGATGTCTTCTAGTGAACATAAGAGTGACCCTAAAGCCCTTGCTACTCCACAATCTCAGCATCTCAAAGCAATCAACAACGTGTCAATCAAATAGTAGATACAGGGAAGTAAGAGATGATAGTACAGAACAATAATGGAAGTGATCAGGAACACCATCAGACTTTGAGACAGAACATTTCAGACACTGAGCAATAAGGAAATGATTTGAGGTTTGCTAATAATAAATCAGGAGCCAGATTAAGCAAAAAAAGAAGGGATACAATCAAAAGGAAGCAACAACAAGTTGATGACCAGAAACACAACACAGAAGGAGGTCAGGTGGATAAACAGAAATTAAACAACAGGAACAATGCTAATAAGGCTATTGATGAGTATGAAGTTGCTAACTCTGAGGATGAATATGACCAAGATACTCAATCAATTGGAGAGGATGATGATAACGAAGCAGATGAGACCCGTGCTCACTTGATTAGAGCATTTGGATCTACACTTCAGCATGAGTTCCAAGAGGCGGTACAATAGGTTACTGAACAAAAAAGGTTGTCTCCTAGGGGATGGACACAAAAGAAACAAACCAAAAAATAGGTAGTCACCAGTACATCTGCTACTTCTAGCAGACCCAACACTAGGTCCAAAAGTAAAGGTTTTTAATGATTAGGACCTTATGTTGGAATGCTAGGAGTATCAACACCCATGGATCCTTGGAAAGACTCCAAACTCTCAAGAAACTTCATAACCTAGCTATGATTGCCATTCTTGAACCATTTGCACATAACTCTCAACTTCAACATTATAAAATCCAGCTAAATATGGATAATGCTATTTGAAATTCCAATGGCAAAATTTGGTTATTTTGGACCAATGAGTTCAATTGTAACATTCTGGAGACTGATGAACAACATATTACAGGTGAAGTCAAGCATGTGGATCTCCCTGAATAGTTTCTAATTTCTATCATTTATGCTAAATGCAAAGACTACCTTAGAAGACCTCTATGGGATAGACTTTTGCACTTCTCAAATGTGAATATGCCTTAGTGTACCATTGGAGATTTTAATGTGATTAATTCTCCTACGAAAAACTAGTGGGAAATCCTTACAATATGAATAAAATCTTTGATTTCATTAGTATTATTAAAGCAAGTGGATTGACTGATATTGGATACATAGGTCATCATTATACCTGGTGTAATCAAAGAGCAGAGGAGGCAAGAATTTGGAAAAGGTTAGATAGGGCTATGGTGAATGACAGGGGGTTAGAAAATATGCCTCAAACAACCTTAGCTCACTTATCTTCAGTAGGCTCAGACCACAGTCCCTTATTAATGGAGCTGATGATAAAACTTGATCATAAGGTTTAATATTTTAAATTTCTAAATGTTTGGGTAGAGAATGAGGGCTTCATGAATACTGTCAAGAATTATTGGGAAAAGAAGGTTGCTAGAGACCCAATGTGGATTTTGCATCAGAAAATGAAGAGGTTGTCTCCTTCTCTTAGCAGCTAGTCCAAAAGAGAATATGGGGATGTTTTTTCTATTGTCAGAGACTATGAAGAGCAAGTCAAAATTGCTGAAGAGGAGGTTATGAATAACAACATAGAGGCAAATAGAGCTCAGCTCAATGCTAAGTACATCAGACATCTCAAATTGGAGGAGTCTATTCTTAAATAGAAGACTCAGCTCCAATGGTTCAAGTAAGGGGATGCTAATTATAAATACTTTCATGTTCTGATGAGGGGGAGGAGAAGAAGACTAAACATTAACAAAATTTGTACTGGGATGATGAATGGGTACAAGGAGATGACAACATTGCAGGGCTGCCAATGATTACTTCCAAAATATTTTTCCAGGCCATGAGAACAGGATTAATGAGGAGGTGATCCAGTGCATTCCCAGAATGGTGAATATGGAGCAGAATCAGTTCCTCAGAGAAATGCCTACCATGGAGGAGCTGAAGCATGTTATTTTTCCATGAATCCCCATTCAGTATGGTCTTGATGGCTTTGGAGGAAAATTTTATCAAGCATGCTGGGAAATTATTAAATCAGACCTGCTGGATGCTGTTCAAAGTTTCTTTTGTGGTCATTCTATGCCAAAATATATGTCCCATGCCTGTCTTGTTCTCTTACCTAAAATTGATCATCCTAATAAGTTGTCTGAATTCAGACCTATTAGACTTAGCAATTTCACCAACAAAATCATATCTGAACTTCTTTGTCTCGGGCTTGCTCCAATCCTTCCCAATCTTATATCCAATAACCAATCTGGATTTATTAAGGGTAGGAGCATCACTGAGAACATTATGTTAGCACCAGAGATTTTTCATGACATTAAAAGACCCGTGGAAGGTGATAATGTGGTGATTAAGCTTGACATGGCTAAAGCGTATGACAGAGTATCATGTTCCTTCACTTGTTTGGTTCTTAGAAGGATGGATTTCTGTGAATTCTTCATTGATATGGTTTGGAGGATTATGAGTAACAATTGGTACTCTATCATCATTAATGGTACAAGACATGGTTTTTTTTAAATACACTAGAAGTCTCAAACAAGGAGACCCCTTATCCCAGCCCTATATATTTTGGGGGCTGAGGTATTTGCCAGATTGCTGAACAAACTGCACGAGAACTAGAATTGCAAAGGGTTCATAATGGAACCTAGAGGACCACAAATTAATCACCTAAGCTTTGTAGATTTTGTGATCATATTCACATCTACCACCAGGAGATCTATGCAGCTTATTATGGATACTATCTCAGTTTATGAAGATGTCTCTTACCAATTAGTCAATAAGGCTAAAAGTCATTTTATGGTGCCATCTAATACCCCCCCAGTATGTCACGACCAAAGGTACTCCCCTAGATGTGACATGTCGTACATAACCCCGAAAGGCATCATGCAAGCCACTTAGCATGCATACATACAAGATCGTAGAGATTAAGAGTTCAAAAGAAGATGTCATATCAAAGATTTAAGGAAAATAGTGAAAGTCTACATCTCATGTCTCAAGCCAATCTAATCATAAAAAGAGAAATAAGGTTTGGGACGTAACCCAATATAATGTCAAAAGAAAGAACATAAAAGTATGAACAACTAGGCAATGTCCTCGAATAGATGAGGACTCACCAAGTCTTCACAATTCTTCTACTAAGCTCTAGCCACGAGTAGATGGAGAATCGCCATACCCTACATCAACAAGTCAATGTAGGCAAGAGTATACATTAGTACAATCAAGTACCAAGTATGATAGCAATGCACAAAATCATTTAAAACATGCTAAAATGGGACATTTTCATAATATGCAATGACCAAGCTAAACATGATAAGGGTTAGAAAGCATGAAACATAAATCATGGTCAAAGCAAGCTAAACATCTTTACTTCACTTGAGAAACATAATAACAACACTTTAATTCATTAGTTGTGGGGAATAGCCTTAACCAACATATAAGACCATGTGAGCTATCAATATGGAATCCGGTGTATGATCCCACACTGATAGGGCCATCCTACTTGCCAAGGTAGGAACCTTTATTTAACATGTAGCTTACGTGGATCCACTAGCTAGTGTCTATCAAAGACCATCATCCTATTGTGGCAAATAGTTTATGGGACATGGGCAATCACCACTTGTCCACTCGGTGCTAAGCATAATTCCCACGGATTAGACATAGTATAATTATCATAAGTAGACATGGGTAGTCGCCTCTTGTCTCTCATTAGTCATAAGTTCCTCATTAGTAGACATGCCTCTTATCGACATTAGGGTACATGGGTAATCGCCTCTTGTCCCTTCATTAGAATAGCTCCTTAATCATCAATTCAAGGTTAGTTGAGCAATCCTTTCAACAAGTTATGAATTATTACGTGCGAGAAATCCTTTCACATTCAACAACATCATCATCATATCATATGCTTTAGTACTTCAATCTCAAAGAACCCTTAATTCATCATTGACTTTATATGAGACATGCATAATTTCATAAACTTCATCTTTACAGTTCATCATGCTCATAATATGCAAATCATGGGGTTCACATAGGTTCATGAGAATCTCTCTTAATTCATGCAATTCAATGCAAACTCATGCTTAGAAAGTCATAGATAAGTCAATTTGACCATAATTGAAGGAACCCACATAATAGAGTAAAATCATAGTTTTTGATTGAACATGCTTACTTTCATAAAACCATCACTAGGTCATTCATAATCTCATTCATGAAAAGTCTTAGCTTAGGAATCATAATTCATGTATAGATTCATAGAGATTTCATAAAATTCAGCACTTCATAATTCAACCTACCAATCAAAGTATATATTTCAAAATTTGGGGAAATAGCATGGGTTCATCCAATTTCTACATCAAATCATATAAATCATGCTAATTCGTGCACTAAATTACTTTATAACACTAGATCATGCACTAGGAATCATAAAATCAACATTTGGAAATCATAATTGAAGAACCCATAAGAATTGATCAAAACCCTAACTTAATTTGGAGAATTTGAACCTTGAAAATTGAAGAGAACTAGAGACCCATTTGAGGAAAGGGCTCCAATGGTGAATGCTAGCATACCTCAACAAAGCCCATAAGAAGTTGTTAGAAATCAATGGCCTTTAAATGGAGGATCCTAGCCCTTCTTCTTCCTTGAAAATTGAGAGGACTTTTCTAGAGAGAGAAATATTTGAGAGAGGGGAATTTGGGAATGATTTAGAATGAGTAAAATTAGGCTTAGGAAGCTTATATAGGGTCTAAGTTAAGGGCATAACCGTCTTTGATTAGGAATTAGATATTTAGGGAAAAGACCATAAAGCCCTTAATTAATAACTATCGGGACCCATCGACGGTCGGGACCTATGGTCCGTAAGTCGTTCGACGGACCGTCCTGTTCCTTCGTTGATTGGTTCAGAGACTGCCAACCTAGGCCTTCCAACGATGACACCCATGTACGGCTCGTAGGTCAACTGACGAACCGTACATGGCAAGTGTAGGTCAAGACTTATAGCTTAAAAATTTGACTAAGTCTGGAGGGGACCTACGAGACCTACCTACGACTCGTTGATTGGATGAAGGGCCATCCTGGCAGGCTGTCGTTGGGGTTCGAAAACTTGACATTTTTAAAACTTGGGCTTGCCACTTACTGTTCCCACCTACCGGCCATAAGTCAATCGACGAACCGTAGGTGGCCTCCGTCGTTACCGGCAGAAACCCAGAAAATTCAAAACATTTCCACCCTCGAATCTGGAGTATTACATTATCTCCCCCTTGGGAACAATCGTCCGCGAATGAGAATTAAGACATCATAAGGAGGGTAAGATCCAGAACTAACGACCCAACCTAGAATGCAATCACATAAATGTACATATTCGAGGAGGAAACATCAACTCCAAGATAAAGCATGTTCAACACATCATTTCATAAAGACTTCATAGTTTTTGATTGAACATGCTTACTTTCATAAAACCATCACTAGGTCATTCATAATCTCATTCATGAAAAGTCTTAGCTTAGGAATCATAATCCATGCATAGATTCATAGAGATTTCATAAAATTCATCACTTCATAATTCAACCCACCAATCAAAGTATAGATTTCGAAATTTGGGGAAATAGCATGGGTTCATCCAATTTCTTCATCAAATCATATAAATCACACTAATTCATGCACTAAATTACTTTATAACGCTAGATCATGCACTAGGAATCATAAAATCAACAATTGGAAACCATAATTGAAGAACCAATAAGAATTGATCAAAACCCTAACTTAATTTGGGGAATTTGAACCTTGAAAATTAAAGAGGACTAGGGACCCATTGGAGGAAAGGGCTCCAATGGTGAATTCTTACATACCTCAACAAAGCCAACAAGAAGTTGTTAGAAATCAATGGCCTTTAATGGAGGATCACAGCCCTTCTTCTTCCTTGAAAATTGAGAGGACTTTTCTAGAGAGAGAAATATTTTAGAGAGGGGAGTTTGGGAATGATTTAGAATGAGTAAAATTAGGCTTAGGAAGCTTATATAGGGTCTGAGTTAAGGGCATAACCGTCTTTGATTAGGAATTAGATATTTAGGGAAAAGACAAAAAAAACTCTTAATAAATAACTGTCAGGACCCATCGACGGTTAGGACCTATGATCCGTATGTCGTCTGACGGACCGTCCTGTTCTTGCATCGATTGCTTTAGAGACTACCAACCTAGGCCTTCCAACGACGACACCCATGTATGGTTCGTAGGTCAAACGACGGACCGTACATAGCTACCGTAGGTCAGGACTTATAGCTTAAAAATTTGACTATGTCTGGAGGGGACCTACGAGGCCTTCCTATGCTTCGTTGATTGGACGATGGGCCATCCTGGCAGGCTATCGTTGGGGTTCTGAAACTTGACATTTTGAAAACTTGGGCTTGCCACTTACGGTTCCCACCTACGGGCAGTAAGTCAACTGACGAACCGTAGGTGGCCTCCGTTTGGCTTCTTTTGGGGGTGGGAGGAAGACAAAAAGAAATATCATTGGGCTTCTTGGGAATCTATTGGCTTACCATGTGATGAAGGAGGCATTGGGGTGAGGCAATTGAATGATGTTTGCACCTCCTTACAATTCAAACAATGGTGGCTTTTTAGAACCAAGAATTCATTATGGGGGAAATTTTTAAAGGCCAAGTACTGCCAAAGAGCAAATCCTGCTGCCAAGAAATGGGATACAGGGTAATCATTAGTTTCGAAGTACATGATGACTAATAAACATACTCTTGAAGCTCACATTATGTGGAAAATTCACTCAAGAAATGGTTCCTTTTGGTGGGATGATTGGTTGGGAGAAGAAAGTTTAGCAAAATACAGTATGACTGTCTCTAGCCTTGATAATATGAAGGTTTCTCAGTTCCTAGAAGGAGGACAGTGGAATGAAAATCTTGTAAGGCAACATGCTCCACATCTACTGGTCCCTCATATTCTCAACACAAAAATTTATTTTCAGGAAGGGGTGTTGGATGAGCCTATTTGGAAACTAGCTGATGATGGCAATTTTACTTGCTCTTCTTCCTGGGAACTCTGCAGACAAAATGGATAGAAAACCATGATTAGCAAGTATATATGGCATAAACACATTCCTTTTAAGATCTCCTTCCTTAATTGGAGAGCCTTCAAAGAGAAGCTTACTACTAATGAAAAAAACTATACTTTTGGCAAGGGTCCTGCAGTATGTACTTGTTGTTCTAGACCTGAATGGGATGACATTAAACACATATTTGTGGAGAGGCACTTTGCTAACCATATCTGGAATTTCTACTCGGCTTGTTTTGGAAAGATTCACAGCCACTGTTCTTTGGGAAACCTATTGTTAGGCTGGTGGTCTTTAGAGGCAAAAAATGATGTTCACAAAGCTATGATTCTGGCATTACCTCTGTTTATATGTTGGAACCTGTTAAAAAATAGGTTCTATACTAAGTATGGGGCTAAAAAATCTAGCATTGTTAGAGTTAAATTTTTGGTCTTCAAGGAGATTAAAAATTTACTCAACACAATGTTTCCATATTTACAATGGCCTTATAATTGGAGAGATTTAATTATCATGATGGAGGGCTATAAACAAGAAGTAAAAATCATTTTTGTTGATTGGGAAAAACCAAATTTCAATACTTACAAGCTTAACACTGATGGCAGTTGATGAGTCGGTGGTTTTGACTCATTTTTAGCTTCGTTCGTGTCAATTTAGTGTCCTTAATGCCACTTTATGCACCTATAACTAATATTAGAATGTTTGTGTGCAGCATAAGGGGCAAGAATGAGATGGAGCCAATATATTGCAAAAAGGAAGGCAAAAAGCACAAAAATTGAAGCAACAAAAGGCTGAAGCTCGCCAAAGTCCACTTGGCGACGCGCCAAGTGGGCAATGTATCGCCTAAAGTGCAAGGAGCGAAGTAAAAGTTGCAGACAAAATGGTGAGCTAGTAAACAAGATTTATCTCGCCTAAAGCCCCAAGGTGAGAACAACATCAAAATGATGGATTGAAAGGGCGAGAAGCTGAGATTCGGCGCATCGCCGAATGCAAGGGTGAGACACACTTACGTCACCGATCAGTCCCCAAAATTCAAAATCATGAGGAATTTTTGGGAAGTATAAATAGGAGATTTCAAAAGGTGACAGCTGCGGAAGGAAGAATGTAGAACAAGAGAATAGAATTGCATCAAAAAACACTTAGTTTTCTTAAGGATTGAACTTGTGAATTCTTTCTTTGAGACAATTCTTACATTGGGTACATTTTTTGTTGATTAATTCTGCTCTGTAATTATTGAGAACTCAATGGAGAATGCATTTGGTAATCAATTCTTTACTCTCATGATGATTGGGTAAAACCTCAATGCTTTAGGGGTGTGATTATGTGTTCAAACATCTAATTAGGTTATGGGTCTTATTAATAGCTGAAATTACTTGTCGATTTAGTGTGGGTTCTGTCGTTAATCCATGTTTTAATCTCATGAATTAAAGTTGCAAATTTAATTCTAGCTTATACCTCTTTGTATGCTTGATAAGAGTACATTTGAGTGGGATTAACTTTTGATAATTTTATGGGTTCTTATCTATATTACTCAACTTGTAAAAGTGGGTTTAATTAAGGTATAAGGTTGTGCTTGATTGTTTAGCCTATTGGGGTTTGATAAAACCCAATCGAAAGCATGATAGTTGGTTACGAAACAACTATCATAGCAATAATCTTGCCTACCCATTGTGGATCAGCATTATTAAGCAATTGATGATGACCCATGTAGTGAAATTGGTGGTTGGACACTCACACATCCCTAAAGCTCGTTCTCTCATTGATTAAATTCATTTTAAAATTGCAATTTGTTGGAATAGTTAATTGAAATTCTCTTAGCTTGATATTTGAAAATTCGCAAATTTATATTATGTCTCGTTTTAATTGTTTTCCACCTACAAAAAGCTAAATCACCTTCATACTTCGTAATTGAATTTGGACTTGGCCCATTCCTCGTGGGATCGACCGAACTCCTTGTTAGGTTTATATTGCTAACGACCGCGTACATCTTGAACCATAGGTGTATTTGAGCGTTATCAAAAATGGCACCGCTGTCGGGGAATGGCGTTTAGAATTCTTATACCGATGTGGTTTAGTGAATTAGCTTGATTGTAGTTGAATTTACTTATTAGTTCTCTCGTTGTTTATTTTCAACAGGTGGCAACATGAATGACGATGATAGCGTTGTTGGTTAGAATGATAATATACACCCTGTGAATGATGACTTTGGGAATATGAACGATTTCAAAGTGGCTCAAGTGGGAAGTGCAGGGACCATCCGCTTACCCCCTACTTTTGGTAATGCCATCTTTCATGTGATCGGAACTATGCTCCAGCTATTGCAACTTAAAGGGTCATTTGGGGGACTTGCTCACGATGACCCGCATGAACATCTTCAGAATTTCTTGGATGTTTGTAGCCCGTTCATTTTCAAGAACTTATCTCAAGAGTCAACTAGACTCCGGTTGTTCCCTTTCTCTGTAAATGGGGAGGCAACGAAGTGGTTGGCTGAACTACCAAGGGACTCAATTACTTCTTGGGCTGAGCTAACAGAAGCATTCCTTGAACGATTATTTCCTCCTTCAAGGATGGTGAAGTTGAGGGATGGTATTCAAAACTTTAAGAGACTTGAGGGTGAACCAATCCATGAGACATGGATGAGATTCCAAAGCTTCTTCTTCAATGTCCTACTCATGGGTTCCCTGAAAATGTGGTGTTGCAATATTTCTACCGTAGCCTTGATTCAGTGAACAAGTCTATTGCTGATCATTTAATTCAAGGTGGAATTATGAGACAACCATTTCCTATCGCAACAACCTTGCTTGATCACATGACAAAAATTAACCAAGCTTGGCACACAAGAGAAGATTAAGTATCATTGTTCTGAGATCCGGTCAAAGATAAATCAATCGTTAGATAGGGTCAACGGCCCCGTTCTGAGATCTGCTCAAAGAGGCTACATGACCCATTGGATAGGGTCAACGGCCCTACTCCCATTCCGGAGCCCCAGTCTTCCACAGCTCCTGCACCTACCACTACTACCTCCACACCTGCCCCGGCTCAACTCTAAAGACTGATGAATAGGTTGAAGGTTGTGGATGGACGTACTATACTCGAGGAAAACAGATTGTCAACTGACGGAGTAGTAGAAATATATCCAGATATCTGGGATACACTTCGATATCATGGTTTCCAACTCTTCAATAAACCCCGGAGCCAATATGTTCCTCCTTGGGTTCGGGAGTTTTATACAACCTACGCCGATGTAGTCCCGAGGGTCAAGAAGTTGGCCTAATCTATGAAACCTATGGACATTGTCCAAGTGAGGAGTAAGAAGGTCAAGTGTAGCCAAACAGAAATAAATGAGGTTCTGGACTGCACTCACAGATACATGCACTCCCTAGAAGACAGATTGAAAGGGAGTTTGGATACGTTGAAGGGGTGGTTGGCACCGTTGATAAGTGATGCCTCCCCCCGTTGGTTGGACACCGACGCTACAATAGAGAAGAGGGACTTGACCATTGTGGCCCGATATTGGTTTTGGTTTTTGAGCAGCAACGTCATGCCGTCTCAGAATGAATCTATCATCTAACACCCGAAGGCCGCTCTTTTAGGTTGTATTTTGATAGGCAGAAGCTCAACTTGGAGATGGTCATTGAGCGGGAAATATTGATGAGGGCCAAGCAGCAACACACTTCACTACCGTTCCCGATCCTCATCAGTGAGCTTTGTAGAGGAGTGGGTGTTCCCTTCGATAAAAAGGTGGATGTTGAGATCACTTAGACCTTGTCGTGTGACATCTAGAGGATAGAAGCGGAGTACCAAAAAGATGATGCGGAGAGGAGGAGGAGACCACCAGCTGATACCACTCCTGAGGTGGATATAGATGCTATGGAGACGGGATCCCCCAGCCCAGCAGTTGAGCTGTCAGGCATGCTAGTTCCGGATGCTCCTGCTACATCTACTCAGCCACCGAGTCCCTTTTCTTCATCTACTCCTGCTACTGCTTTAGGACCCAGGTCGTTGACTCAGGCCATGCTTATCAAGATGGGGTACTTGGCCCACTCAGCGGATGTCCGAGCCTCCCGAGTTGAGGCAGTTGTTCCTGGGATGATTGATAGAGCTTTAGCTACCGCCCTTGGTCCTATCCAGACTGAGTTGGCCGACCAACGCCGACTCATTACTTCACACGGGGAGCTTCTAGCACACCTCACAGCTAGAGTTAAGGCTTATGAGCAGTGTGGGGGAGAGTCTGCAGATTTGGCATCCATCCCGTCCCATATTACCGGCTTGAGGAAGGACGTGGATAAGCTGAAATCCATGGATATTACCATGCTATGGGGAGGTGTAGATATCCCCGAAGAGCCGAGACCTAACGATATTCCACCTGCCTCCACTAGTGTTGTGCCAGCGACTAACGATGACGGTGTGTCTGATACACCTGAGACTGATGAGGAGGATTGCACGATAAGGGAAAGGGAGGTGTATGATTACCTTGACGACTTTGAGGGGGATCAGGTCAGATCTGCTACTGCTGAGTCTCTCCGAGATACATCGATGATCGAATCGAGTGGGACTCACCCAACTGTGGAGAGCACACCGGGAACTGATGCCCAGGATGAGGCCATACCCCCAGCTTCGTGAGACATGGAGATTCTTCTGCATTTTTATGATTTTTAGTTTTTTTTATGTTATTTCGCATTGAGGACACTGCGCTCCCTTTTTGTGGGGGTGGTTATTTTGGTTGTATGTTGTTTTTATTATTTTTGTTGTTTTACTTTTGTGTTTTGGGATGATTGGATGTTGTTCTTGATGATAAATTATATATCTCTTTTGCTTGTCATTTTTGAAATCTTTGTGCCAATTTCATAGTTGCTATTCTCTTGTACTTTTGAGTATCGATGATGTTCAATATCGATGACTTGAATAGTGCTGTTAATTGAACAAAATGTTGGTGCGCGTCCAACGAGGTAAATAGGAATTGCATAATCTTGTTAAACCATTAGCCTCTTGTTGTGACTAGCGTATTGTCAATGGTGAGTCTTGCAATGACCGTTGCACGCAAGCTTGACTCGTAAAATTGTGACCCTTAATCATGTTTGAATGCCATGTGTGGTGAGTGTTTGAATTATGCCTTGTATTCGTTTGTGCTACCTAGAACTTGCCCGGTTGGTCTTGAGATGTTTATATTGATTGAGTTGGCTTGGAGAAATGATCTTAGGCTTTCTTTGATTAGTATTGAAGTCCACCTGGCCTAAATATCCCACCTTTGCATTAAATGTATTCCCTAGTTTTCCCCTTTGAGCTTAATACCCTTTTTATTGGCAACCTTGTTACAAGCCTTAGCCATTTTGAAAGTTCATTCCTCTGTTGAACTCGTTCCCTCCTTGGACTTGATGTTGTTAAAGTGAGGCTAAAATCCTAAGTTGGGGGTGTTTTGGAAAGTTCATAGAAAGGATGTCTATTGCATAAGAGCTTGATTTCTAAGAAGAAAAAAAAAAGATGATGAATGGAGGAAAGTGTAAAAAAAAAAGAAGGAAAAGTTGTGAAAAAGAAATTGAATAAAAGAAGCTTGAAAACCTCCAAAAGTTGAAAATGGTTGCATGTGGGGCATCAAGAATGAAAATAAGAAAAAGAAGGTAAAGTGTGCATTGACTTGGGAAGTAAAAAAAAAGTTGGAAAATGTTGAGTTGTTAAGTAAAGTTCAAGGAGGGTGTAGTCACTTGTACCCAAATAATATCCTAACTTTCACTAAGCCGACATTACAAGCTTAGCAAAGTCCTTTGTGATTTCTAACCCAATGAAGTTGAGTCAATATTGATGGAATATAACGGCAAGCCTATGGTGTGGTACTTTTGATCATACGATGTTATTTTGAGAGTGTGAATGTAGTGTTGATTCCAGTTCACTGATCATAATTAGTGTTTGGATGAGAGAATGGAATCTTGTTGACGTAAAGGCATGAAAACATTTTTGTGGGCATGATTTTTGCGTTTCGGGCAAGCATTTGTGAGCTTGAACTTTAATTGATAATGGCTAGCTAGAATTTGATGCTTTTGGTGCACATTTGATCTTTGTAGCTTCATATTGGCCTTCGGTGCTCCTTCATGTGAGTTCTTAAGTGGCACTGTTTGCAGACATCCCTGTTGAATGCAGCGAAATTTTGTTTTACTTGAGGACAACCAAAAGTTTAAGTTGAGGGTGTTGATGAGTCGGTGGTTTTGACTCATTTTTAGCTTCATTCGTGTCAATTTAGTGTCCTTAATGCCACTTTATGCACCTATAACTAATGTTAGAATGTTTGTGTGCAGCATAAGGGGCAAGAATGAGATGGAGCCAATATATTGCAAAAGGAAGGAAAAAAGCGCAAAAATTTAAGGAACAAATGGCTGAGGCTCGCCAAAGTCCACTCGGCGACGCGCCGAGTGGGAAATGTATTGCCTAAAGTGCCAGGAGCGAAGTAAAACTTGAAGACAAAACGGCGAGTTGGTGAACCAGATGGCGAATCGCCGAATTGATCGGCGAGCCCGATTTATCTGGCCTAAAGTCCCAAGGTGAGAAAACATCAAAATGATGGATTGAAAGGGCGAGAAGCTGAGATTCGGCGTATCGCTGAATGCAAGGGTGAGACACACTTACGTTGCCGATCAGTCCCAAAAATTCAAAATCATGAGGAATTTTTGGGAAGTATAAATAGGAGATTTCAAAAGGAGACAGGTGTGGAATAAAGAGTGTAGAACAAGAGAATAGAATTGCATCCAAAAACACTTAATTTTCTTAAGGATTGAACTTGTGAATTCTTTCTTTGAGACAATTCTTACATTGGGTACATTTTTTGTTGATTAATTCTACTGTGTAAAGATTGAGAACTCAATGGAGAATGCATTTGGTAATCAATTCTTTACTCTCATGATGATTGGCTAAAACCCCAATGCTTTAGGGGTGTGATTATGTGTTCAAACATCTAATTAGCTCATGGGTCTTATCAATTGCTGAAATTACTTGTTGATTAGTGTGGGTTCAGTCGTTAATCCATGTTTTAATCTCATGAATTAAAGCTGCATATTTAATTCTAGCTTATACCTCTTTGTATGCTTGATAAGGGTACATTTGAGTGGGATTAGCTTTTGATAATTGTATGGGTTCTTATCTATACTGCTCATCTTGTAAAAATGGGTTTAATTAAGGTATAAGGTTGTGCTTGATTGTTTAGCCTGTTGGGGTTTGATAAAACCCAATTGAAAGCATGATAGTTGGTTGCGAAACAACTATCATAGCAATAATCTTGCCTACCAATTGTAGATCAGTATTATTAAGCAATTGATGATGACCCATTTAGTGAAATTGGTGGTTGAACACTCACACATCCCTAAAGCCGTTTCTCTCATTGATTAAATTCATTTAAAAATTGCAATTTGTTAGAATAGTTAATTGAAACTCTCTTAGCTTGATATTTGAAAATTCGCAAATTTATATTATGTCTCGTTTTAATTGTTTTCCACCTACAAAAAGCTAAATCACATTCACACTTCATATTTGAATTCTGAACTTGGTCCATTCCTCGTGGGATCGACCCCAACTCCTTGTTGGGTTTATATTGCTAACGACCGCGTACACCTTGAACCGTGATAGGTGTATTTGAGCCTTATCAGCAGTGCCATGACTAATCCAGGAAAAATTGGTGGTGGGGGTATCTTGAGAGACTAGAATGGGAACACTGTTTATGCCTTCTCCATCCCTTTAGGCATTGGGACTAATAACCAAGTTGAGCTCCTTGCAGCTGCTCATGGGATTCACTAGTGCACTCAACATGGCTACAGGAAGATCATACTTGAAGTGGACTCTCAACTGCTTACGAAATAGCTTGATCAAAGTAGCAAACCACCTCGGAAGCTACTTCAATTCATCCGGGATCTCCAGCAACTCATCAGACAATTGGAATGGTGTCAATGCAAACAAATATATAGAGAAACAAACTTCACAGTTGATTATCTTTCCAAGTGGAGCCAGCACTGTGATACAATCCAACATTATTATACTTGCCAGCAGCTCCCAAAGATTGCTAAAGGGAGTCACATGTTGGAGAAAATGGGCATAATGAATTTCTGAAGGAAAAAAATGAAGAGAATCAACCAACCTCCCTGAAATACTTGCACTTGTATATGATATAGATTTCTCTATATCTTTTGGAGCTCTTAACTTATTCAAGGCGGCTATTCTTGGTAATAGCCTTTTTTGAATAGGATTAGG
Source organism: Solanum appendiculatum (assembly GCA_018342035.1). Classification (NCBI taxonomy): domain Eukaryota; kingdom Viridiplantae; phylum Streptophyta; class Magnoliopsida; order Solanales; family Solanaceae; genus Solanum; species Solanum appendiculatum. The sequence continues at coordinate 31,198 of JAGDQO010002427.1, read as the reverse complement.
TTTTTGTTTTTCCTTTTACTTATGTAAGGGGAGAGTCTCCCTTATTTATGTTTCCTACTTTCTATGTATTGAGAGGAGTACTCACATAGGGTTAAAGATTAGGTTTCATTTTCCTAGTATTGGGGATGAGCTGGTTAACCTTAGCAGGATGACCGACTTATGAACCACCATAGGATGGAGGTAATGTTTATTCCCCCTCTTTGTACTTTTGTTGTTAGTTTTATTTTTGTTAAGTACTTGGGTGTTGCTCAGCCCCTAACCTATCCAAGGGTGGTTAAAAAAACCCTAAGCCCTAAACAACCCTAAGAAATCCTAAACCCTAAGAAACCCTAAACCTTAAGAAACCTTAAAAACCTCTAAAAATCTTTAAAAATCCTAATAAAAAAAACCCTATGCCCTAAACCCTAAACACTAAAACACCCTAAAAATCCTAAAACCCTAAATCCTAAACCCTTAGAAATATTAAACCTTAAACCCTAAAAACTAAACCTTAAACCCTAAGTGATGAGAAACCTTAACAAACCCTAAACCCTAAGACACCCTAAACATAAAAAACCCTAAAAAAAATTTTAAAAACCCTAAACATAAAAAATCCTAAAAATAAACCCTTAAAACCCTAAAAAAGTACTAAACCTAAAACCCTAAACCCTAAAATCTAAGAAACCCTATGAAACCCTAAACCCTAGGAAATCCTAATCCTAAAAACTGTTAAAAACCCTAAAAAAAAATTAAAAATCCTAAATCTAAAAAACCCTAAAAAAATCCTAAACCCTAAATCCTAAGCCCTAAGAAACCCTAAAAACCCCTATATTGTAAGAAACTCTAAGAAACCCTAAACCCTAAGAAACCCTACACCCTAAAAACCCCAAACCTAAAAAACCCTAAAAAAAAACCTTAAAATACCCTAAACCTAAAAATCCCCCCCCCCCTAGAAAAAACATAAGCCCTAAACCCTAAAGAAACCCTAAGCCCTAAGAAATCCTAAGAAACTCTAAACCCTAAACTCTAAGCCCTAAACCCTAAGAAACCCTTATTCTTAAACCCTAAATCCTAAATGCTAAATCCTAAGCCCTAAGAAACCCTAAACCTAAAAAAACCTAAAAAAACTTTTAAAGCCCTAAACCTGAAAAAACCTTAAGCCCTAAACCCTAAATATCCTAAAAGAGTATTTAAGGTTTAGGGGTTTTTAAGGTTTTTTAGGATTTAGGGTTTGTAAGTGTTTAGGGTTTAGGGTTTCTTAGGTTTAGGTTTTAGGGTTTCTAAGGGCTTAGGGTTTAGTGTTTAGGATTTCTTAGGGTTTTACGTTTAGGGTTTTATGTTTAGGGTTTTTTTAGGATTTTTAGGATTTAAATTTTAGGGCATAGAGTTTTTTAGGGTTTTTTAGGATTAGGGATTTTGAAGGTTTTTTTAATTAGGTTTTTATGGGTTTTTAGGGATTTTTAGGTTTAGGGTTTTTTAGTGTTTAGGATTTCTTAAAGTTGAGGGTTTCTTAGGATTTAGGGCTTAGGGTTTCTTAGGGTTCCTTAGGTGTTAGGGTTTAGGGTTTAGGATTTTAGGTTTAGGGGTTTTTAGGATTTACGATTCAGGGCTTAGGGTTTTTTAAGTTTAGGATTTTTTATGGTTTTTAAAGAGTTTTTAAGGTTTTTTTTAGAGTGTTTAGGGTTTAGGGTTTAAACATTTAGGGTTTCTTAGGGCTTAGGGTTTAGGGGTTGGAGTTTCTTAGGGTTTAGGGCTTAGGGCTTAAGGTTTTAAAAGTTTTTTAGATTTAGGGTTTTTGAAGGTTTTTTTATTAGGGTTTTTACGGTTTTTAGGGGTTTTAAGGGTTTTAGGGTTTTTTACTGTTTAGGATTTCTTCGAGTTAAGGGTTTCTTAGGGTTTAGGGTTTAGTGTTTCTTAGTGTTCCTTAGGTCTTAGGTCTTAGGTTTTAGGATTTAGGGCTTAGGATTTTGTAAGTTTATGATTTTTAAGGTTTTTTTAGGGTTTTTAGAGATTTAGGTTTAGGGTTTTTAAAGGTTTTTAGGATGTTTAGGGTTTAAGCTTTAGAATTTATTAGGGCTTAGGGTTTAGGGTTGGGGTTTATTAGGATTTAGGGTTTAGTGTTTTTTATGGTTTATGGTTTAGGTTTAGGGCTTGGGGTTTATTAAGATTTTTTGGGTTTAGGGTTTTTTAGGATTGTTAAGGGTTTTTTATGTTTAGAGTTTTAAAGGTTTTTAGGGTTTAGGGTTCTTAAGGTTTATGGTTTAAGGTTTCTTAAGAAACTCTAAACCCTAGACCCTAAGCCATAAGAAACAGTAAGATACCTTAAACCCTAAACCCTAAGAAATCCTAAGAAAAACCTAAATCCTAAGAAATCCTAAACCCTAAAGAACCTTAAAAACCCCAAACGTAAAAAAACCCTTAAAACTTGAAAAACTCTAAACCCTAAGAAACCTTAGACCCTAAGAAACCCTAAACCCTAAAAAACCTTTAAAACCCTAAACCTATAAAATCCTTTAAAAAACCTAAACCTAAAACACCTAAGCCCTAAACCCTAAAAAAAAACCAAAAAACCCTAAACCTAGTCTTGTAAACCCTAAATCGTAAACTCTAAGCCAAAAGAAACCTTAAGAAACCCTAAACTCTAAACTCTAAGAAGCCTCAATAAACCCTAAACTCTAAAAAACTTTAAACCCTAAAAAACCCTAAAAATCTTTTAAAACCTTAAACCTAAAAAACCCAAAAAAAACCTTTAAAACCCTAAACCTAAAAAACTAAAAAAAAACCATAAGCCCTAAACCCTAAAAACCCAAGAAAATCCTAAACCTAAAACTCTAAGCCCTACGAAACCCTAAACCCTAAGAAACTCTAAGAAACTCTAAGAAACCCTAAATCCTAAGAAACCCTAAACCTTAAACCCTAAAACTTTTAACCCTATGAAACCCTAAACCCTAAAAACCGTAAAAATATTTTAAAAAATTAAAAAACACAAAACCTAAAAACTCTAAAAAATAATGCCCTAAACTCTCAACCCTAAAAAATGCCCTAAACTCTCAACCCTAAAAAGCCTAAAAACCCTAAAGCCTAAGAAACACTAAACCCTAAATCATATGCCCTAATAAAGCCTAAATTGTATACCCTAAGAAACCCTAAACCTTAAAAAACCCTAAACTCTAAGAAACCCTAAAAACCTTCAAAAAACCCCAAACATAAAAAATCCTAAATATCCCTAAGCCCCAAGCCCTAAACCCTAAAAACCCTATAAAATTCTAAACCCTAAACCCTCAATGCTAAACCCAAAACCTTAAGCTCTAAGAAACCCTTAACACTAAGAGAACATAAACCTTAAAACTCTAAAAACATTTTAAAACCCTAAAAAAACTTTTAAAATCCTAAACCCTAAAAACCCCTAAAAATATTTTTAAAAAACCCTAAATCTAAAATGCCCTAAAAAAACTTTAAAACCCCTAAATCCTAAAAAACTCTTAACCTAAAAGCTTAAACCTAAGAAATCCTAAACCCTAAAACTTAAACTCTAATCCTTAAGAAAACCTAAACCCTAAACCCTAAGAAATTCTAAGAACCCTAAACTCTAACCCTAAGAAAACCTAAACCCTAAAAACCATAAAATCCCAAAAAATCCTTTAAAAACCTTAGAAAACCTATAAAAAACCTAAACCTAAAACCCTAAACTCTAAACCCTAAATCCAAAAAAAACCCAAAACCTAAAATCCTATACTCTAAACCCTAAAATTCCCTACACATTAAACCCTTTACCCTAAAACCTAAGCCCTAAGAATCCCTATATCCTAAACACTAAACCCTAAAAAACCCTAAACCCTAAAAAATCTTTAAAACCCCTAAATATATAAAACTCAAAATACCGCTAAAAACCTTTAAAAATCCTAAATAATCTGTCACGACTCAAGGTACCCCCTGGACATGACATGGCGTACAAGACCCCGAAAGGCCTCATATAAGACACTTAGAATACATACATACAAGATCATAGAGATTTAAGATTTCAAAAGATAATGTCGTGTCAAAGCTTTTAAGAAAATTGCGGAAGTCTACATCAAATGTCTCAAAGCCAATCTAACATAAGAGTGACAAATAACATTTGGGACGTAACCCAATATAATGTCAAAATGAAAGAACATAAAAGTAAGAACAACTAGGCTATGTCCTCGAATGGATGAGGACTCACCAAGTCTTGAACAATCCTTCTACTAAGCTTTAGCCACGAATAAATGGAGAATCGCCAAGCCCTACATTAACAAGTCAATGTAGGCAAGAGTATGCGTTAGTACAATCAAGTACCAAGTATGATAGCAATGCACATAAACATTTAATTCATGCTAAAACGGGACATTTTCATGCAATGACCAAGCTAAAACGTGATAAAGGTTAGAGAACATAAACATAAACCATGGTCAAGCAAGCTAAACATCTTTACTTTACTTGAGGAACATCATAAAAATGCTTTAGTTCATTGTTGTGGCAAGTAGCCTTAACCGACATGCAAGACCATGTGAGCTATAACATGGAATCCTGTGTCTACCCTACACCGAAAGAGGGTTGCCCTACTTGCCAAGGTAAGACCATACATTTTTAGCTTACGTGGATCCACTAGCTAGTGTCTATCATAGACCATCATCCTATGGTGACACATAGTTTATGGGACATGGGTAATCGCTACTTGTCCACTCGGTGCTAAGCATAATTCCCACGGATTAGACATAGTTCAATTATCATAAGTAGACATGGGTGATCGCCTCTTGTCTATGTTAGGGAACATGGGTGATAGCCTCTTGTCCAGGGGCGGACCTACATAAAATATTACACTGTATATATAGGGTAGATTTTCAATATTTTTGTATATATACTAATTTTGAACAACCTCAACAATAGAAGAGACATAACCCATTTATATTTTTTATATTCCGAACCCCTGAGTAAAAATCCTAGATCCGTCACTGCTCTTGTCCCTTCATTAGAATAGCTCCTTAAGAACATGGGTAATTTGATCATAATTGAAGGAACCCACATAATAGAGGAAAATCATAGTTTTTTATTGAACATGCTTACTTCCATAAAACCATCCTTAGTTCATTCATAATCTCATCATGAAAACTGTAACTTAGAAATCGTAATTTCATGCATGGATTCATAGAAATTTCATAACATTCATCACTTTATAATTCAACCCACAAACAAAGCATAGATTTCAAAATTTGGGGGAATTAGCATGGGTTTATGGGGATTCATATAAATTCATGAAATTCAACTCAACTCATATTTCAAAGTTCATAAAACAATCAATTAAGGCAACATTGCAAAGAACCCATAACATGGAAGAAAACCCTAAATTCAATTGAGAATTTCTAACTTTAAAATTGTAGATTTTAGGGATTCCATGGAGGAAAGGGCTTCATGGATGAACACTATCATACCTTGGGTTCAAAAGCCCTTGAGTAATTGGGTGAATTCTAAGCTTGATCTTGAACCCTAGCTTAACACCTTCTTCTCCTTCTAACTTCTAGAGAGAAAAATTTGAGAGAGATTTAGAGGATTTGGGGAAACTTGTAAAGTGATTGGAAAAGGGGTGGTTGTTAGGATTAAAAGGGCTTATATAGTGTTAGGAGTTGAATGAAACCGACATTAATGAGTAAATAGGTCATTAGGTGAAAAGACCAAACGACCCCTTTTAAAATAACTGTTAGACCCCTACCTACGGTCCGTAGGTAGACCTACGACCCGTCCTATCCTTCCATAGATAGGTTCAGAGAATGCCAAATTGGACCCTGCAACGACGGGTCCTATATACGGCTGGTGGGTCAATCGACTAACAGTTCGTGGCAACCGTAGGTCTAAACTTATGGCTTAACAATTTAACTAAGTCTGGAGGAGACCTACGAGACCCATCTACGACTCGTTGATAGATCGACAGGCCGTCCTGGCAAATCGTCGTTAAGGTTCTGAAACTTGAGATCGTACAGACTTTCAGTGGGACAACTACGGTTTCCACCTACGGTCCGTCAGTCCATCTACGGTTCGTAGGTGGCCTCCGTCGTCACTGGCACAAGAACCTGCAACTTTTCTTCTTTCAAAATCTGAGGTGTTACAATATCTCCCCCTTGGGAACATTCGTCCTCGAATGAGAATCAAGGCATCATAAGGAGGTTAAGAAACAAGAGCTGACAACCCATCCTAGAATGCAATCACATAAACGCACATATCCGAGGAGGAAACATCAACTCCAAGCTAAAGCATGTGCAACACATCATTTCATGAAGACTTTATGCAACTCATACTCAATGCACATAATCATATATAAATCAATCAAGCTAGCTCATTTTCATGAACATGCATAATCAAGGAATCATGGAAATAACTAAGACACATGAAACCAAAGAATGAATCATGAGGAACTGGATACCACAAGCTAGAGTAGGATCGGAGGGAAAAAGATGAGGATATCGGGAGATCATATCAGCCTCGGCCTCCCAAGTAGCACCCTCAACTGATTGATTCCTCCAAAGAACCTTCATGGAAGCAACTTCCTTATTTCTTAACTTTCAGACTTGCCGGTTTAAAATCTCAACCGAAAATTCTTCATAGGAAAGACTATCCTTTATGCCAAGATTCTCCAATGGCACTGTAGAGGTCGGATCACCAACACATTTCTTCAACAAGGAGACATGGAAAATCGGATGCACCGATGCCAATTCATTAGGCAAATCAAGTTGATAAGCAATCTTACCATTACGTCTCAAAATTTGATATGGGCCTACATAATGGGGACTAAGCTTCCCTTTCTTTCCAAACATCATTACAACCTTCATGGGTGAAATTTTCAAGTAAACCCAATCATCAACATCAAATTCTAAATCTCTCCTTCTAACATCGGCATAGGACTTTTGTCAACTTTGAGCCGTTTTCAACCTTTCTCTAATAAGTCAAACTTTCTCCATAGCCTCATGCACCAACTCGGGTCTTATCAAAGCAACTTCACCAACTTCGAACCAACCTATAGGAGATATACACCTCCTACCATAGAGAGCTTCAAACGGAGCCATACCAAAACTAGAATGGTAGCTATTATTATAAACAAATTCAATCAAAGGCATTTGATCATCCCAATTACCCTTGAAATCAATTACACAAGCTCTCAACATATCTTCCAATGTTTGGATAGTATGCTCTGCTTGCCCATCGGTTTGAGGATGAAAGGGCGTACTAAGCTTAACATGAGTACCAAGACCCTTTTGAAAGTACTTCCAAAATTGAGAAGTAAATTGTGCACCACGATCGGAGATAATTGATAAAGTCACTCCATGCAACCTAACCATTTCCTTCAAGTATAACTTAGCATAATCCTCCGCCAAATAAGAAACCTTGACGGGAATAAAATGGGATGATTTCGTCATATGGTCCACAACAACCCAAATCGAATCATATTGTCGCCGGGTATGTGGTAAACCAACAATAAAGTTCATATTCAAATCTTCCCACTTCCAAGTCAGAATACTAATATCTTGGGACAAACCTCCCGGCTTTTGATGCTCAACCTTTACTTGTTGACAATTAGGACACTTAGCCACAAATTCCACAATATCCTTCGTCATCCCATTCCACCAATAGATATCCCGCAAATCCCGGAACATCTTGGTAGCTCACGGGTGAATGGAATATCGAGAACTATGTGCTTTCAAAAAAAATTTTCCTCTTAAGTCATCTACATCGGGAACACACAATGACTTTGATATCGAAGTACACCATCTTCCCCTTGGGAGAAAGCCTCAACGGACTTTTTGAGCACCGCTTCCTTTAACTCAACCAAATTAGGATCAAGATCTTGTTTAGCCTTCACATCCTGTACAAAAGATGATTCAGAACTATTTTGAACCATAATACCACCGTTAGTGGAATCAACCAACCGAACACCCAATCGAGCCAATCCATGAACATCACGAACCAACTCTTTCTCACCATCCTCAACATGAGCAACACTACCCATAGAAAACTGACTAAGAGCATCCGCCACCACATTAGCCTTGCCGGGGTGATAGAGGACACTCATGTCATAGTCTTTTAATAACTCAAGCCACCTCCTTTGGCAAAGATTTAGATCCTTTTGTTTGAACACATATTGTAAACTCTTATGGTCGGTGAGGATGTCAACATGCACACCATACAAATAATGCCTCCAAATCTTTAAAGCAAACACAACCGCCGCTAATTCTAAGTCATGAGTAGGATAGTTCTTTTCATGAACCTTGAGTTGCCTTGAAGCATAAGCAATAACTTTCCCATTTTGCATAAGAACACATCCTAGCCCAATTCTCGAGGCATCACAATAAACCAAAAAACCATCGGACCCTTCCGGTAGAATCAATATTGGAGCCAAAGTGAGTCTATCTTTCAACTCTTGAAAACTCTTCTCACATGCTTTGGACCAAGTGAACTTAACTTTCTTTTGAGTCAAAGTCGTGAATGGAGAAGCAATCGAAGAAAACCCTTCGAAAAACCTCCTATAATAACAAGCTAAACCCAAGAAACTACGAATATCCAAAGGTGATAGAGGTCTAGGCCAATTTCTAACTGCATCCGTCTTCTTAGGATCTACCTCAATACCCTTACCGGAGACAATGTGGAAAAGAAAAGCCACAGACCTTAGCCAAAACTCACATTTAGTAAACTTTGCGAAGAGTTGATGGTCCTTGAGAACTTGCAATACAATCCTCAAATGATGAGTATGCTCACCTTCACTCCTTGAGTATATCAGAATATCATCTATGAACACAATCACAAACATGTCAAGATATTTCCTAAACACCCTATTCATCAGATCCTTAAACGCCGCCGGAGCATTTGTCAACCCAAACGACATCACTATGAATTCATAATGGCCATATCTAGTCCGAAAAGCCATTTTTGGATTATCATCTTCTTTCACCCTCAATTGGTGATAACCCGAACGAAGGTCGATCTTAGAGAAGTAACTAGCCCCTTGAAGTTGATCAAACAAGTTATCTATCCTTGGAAGAGGATACTTATTCTTAATGGTAACCTTGTTTAATTGACGGTAGTCAATGCACATACGGAGTGAACCATCTTTCTTCCTTACAAACAATACCGGAGCACCCCATGGAGAAACACTTGGCCGGATGAAACCCTTATCCAACAAATCCTTCAATTGTTCCTTCAATTCCTTATGTTCTGCCGGAGCCATTTGGTAAGGAGGAATAGAGATAGGTTGCGTATCCGGGAGAAGGTCGATACCGAAGTCTATTTCCCTTTCAGGAGGAACACCGGGCAAATCGTCAGGAAACACTTCCGGAAACTCATTAACAACGAGGACTAACTCAAGAGTAAGGGTTCGAATCCATATCCCTCACCCTAACAAGATGGTATATGCAACCCTTAGAATTCATCTTTCGAGCTTTAAGACATGACACAAATTGACCCTTAGGCATAGAATTTCCCCCCTTCTACTCTAGGATAGGCTCATTAGGGAATTGAAACTTGACCATTTGGGTCCTACAATCAATAGAAGCATAACAAGAATGCAACCAATCCATCCCAAGAATAACATCAAACTTTAACATATCAAGCTCTACAAGATCAACATGAGCGACTCTATGGGATAAGGAGACGGGGCAATTTCTATAGATTCTCCTAGCCACAATGGATTCACCAATCGGAGTAGAGACATGGAAAGGATCTAACAACACATCCGGAACAACATCAAGCCTCATAGCCACATATGGCGTCACAAAAGACCTAGTAGCACCGGGATCAAGCAAGGCATAAACATCAAAGTAAAAGACTTTCAACATATCGATAACCACATTGGGAGAACCCTCTTGCTCATGGCGAGCTTGAAGTGCATAGAATCGGTTTTGCTTTTGATTTCCACTAGAGCCCGATGAATTTTGAGGTTGAGTTCGTCGACGGTTATCTCCTTCATTTTTAGCCACTAAGGGACAATCCCTTATCTTGTGATCCATCTTGCCACAACCAAAACATTCATTAGAACCGGCTAGACATTTACCCTCAGCTTCTTCCCACACTTAGCACAAGTAGTCGATGAAAAACCACCTCCATTCCCTCCTTGAGGCTTAGGGTTGGGCACCATATCCTTGTTGGACTTAGAAGGAGCATTGGAGAAACCTTGACCGGAAGACCTTTGTCAAAATCTAGAACGACCATGTCCATCGGATCTTGAGTGTGAAAAGTTACCATCACCTGTCCGAGCCCTCTTAGCCTCTCTAGACCTTTCCTTGAACTTCTCCTCTTCTATTTTTTGGGCGTACACCATGAGACAAGAAATATCCATGTCATTGACAAGCATGGTGGTACGGTACTCTTTAACCACCATTTCGGACACTCCCAAAACAAACAAACTTACTAATTCTTGCCCTAGGCTCGACAACCATAGAAGGAGTATATTGAGGCAATTGTGTGAATTTTAAAGCATACTCCTTCACACTCATGTTTCCTTGATGAAGATTGATGAACTCAAACACCCTTGCCTCCCTCATCTCAAGGGGAAAGAACCTATCAAGAAAAGCAACCTTGATTTCTCCCAATCAAGAGGACCTGCATCATCCGCCCTCTCACTTTTCCATTGGTTGAACCAAACTTAAGCAACACCCTTAAGTGGATAAGCGGTCAACTTCGCCTTTTCCTCCGGCGTCACACCCATGATCATTAGCACCTTGTACACTTCATTGATGAGCTCTTGAGGATCTTCCTCCACCTTAGAACTATGAAATTTTTGAGGGTTCATTCTGGTGAAATCCCTCACCCTTGATGCCGTCGTACCCACATTTGGGTTCACGAGAGCCACAACCTCTCTATTGGCTTGAGCCGTCATGGCTTGAGCCAACACTTGAAAAGCAGCCCTAAACTCCGCATTAGTCACTTGTTCGGCCAAAGGGTTGGCTGGAACTTGAGGAGCTTCTTGTTCTACATTCTCTCCCACATTTCTTCTAGCATAAGCTCTTTTGGTCGCCATATCAAGAAACACATAGGATAGGGATTAGGAGAGAGACATATAGAGTTAAACTCTATGGCAAGACTTAGGAGTAATGAAAGAAGTGAAGTTTCTTAAATGCCTTATAGCCTCTCATTCATAAATATGGCGTGTTTCACACTCATTAACAAGACTCTACTCGACGTGGCTTATGAGACATCCAAGGATCTTTCTAAAACCTTGTGCTCTAAATACCAAGTTTATCACGACCCAGGGTACCCCTAGACGTGACATGGCGTACAAGACCCCGAAAGGCCTCATACAAGCCACTTAGCATACATACATACAAGTTCATAGAGATTTATGAGTTCAAAAGATAATGTCATATCAAAGCTTTTAAGAAAATTGCGGAAGTCTACATCCAATGTCTCAAAGCCAATCTAACATAATAATGAGAAATAACATTTGGGACGTAACCCAATACAATGTCAAAATGAAAAAACATAAAAGTAAGAACATCTAGTCTATATCCTCGAATGGATGAGGACTCACCAAGTTTTGAACAATACTTCTACTAAGCTCTAGCCATGAATAGAAGGGGAATCGCCAAGCCCTACATTAACAATTCAATGTAGGCAAGAGTATGCGTTAGTACAATCAAGTACCAAGTATAATAGCAATGCACATAAACATTTAATTCATGCTAAAACGACACATTTTCATGACATGCAATGGCCAAGCTAAAACATGATAAAGGTTAGAGAACATAAAACATAAACCATGGTCAAGCAAGATAAACATCTTTACTTTATTTTAGGAACATCATAAAAATGTTTTAGTTCATTGTTGTGAGAAGTAGCCTTAACCGACATGTAAGACCATGTGAGCTATAACATGGAATTCAGTGTCTACCCTACACCGAAAGAGGGTTGCCCTACTTGCCAAGGTAAGACCATAACTTTTAAGCTTACGTGGATACACTAGCTAGTGTTTATCATAGACCATCATCCTATGGTGACACATAGTTTATGGGACATGGGTAATCGCCACTTGTCCACTCGGTGCTAAGCATAATTCCCACGGATTAGACATAGTTCAATTATCATAAGTAGACATGGGTGATTGCCTCTTGTCTATGTTAGGGAACATGTATGATCGCCTCTTGTTCATTCATTATAATAGCTCCTTAAGAACATGGGTAATTTGATCATACTTGAAGGAACCCACATAATAGAGGAAAATCATAGTTTTTGATTGAACATGCTTACTTCCATAAAACCATCTTTTGTTCATTCATAATCTCATCATGAAAACCTTAACTTTAAAATCATAACTTCATGCATGGATTCATAGAGATTTCATAACATTCACCACTTTATAATTCAACCCACCAACAAAGCATAGATTTCAAAATTTGGGGGAATTAGCATGGGTTCATGGTGATTCATATAAATTCATGAAATTCAACTCAATTCATACTTCAAAGTTCATAAAACAGTCAATTAAGGCAACATTGCAAAGAACCCATAACATGGAAGAAAACCCTAAATTCAATTGGGAATTTCTAACTTGAAAATTAGAGATTTTAGGGATTCCATGGAGGAAAGAGCTCCATGGATGAACACTATCATACCTTGGGTTCAAAAGCCCTTGAGCAATTGGGTGAATTCAAATCTTGATAACACCTTCTTCTTCTCCTTCTAACTTCTAGAGAGAGAAATATTTGAGAGAGATTGAGAGGATTTGGGGAAACTTGTAAAGTGATTGGAAAAGCGGTAGTTTTTAGGATTAAAAGGGCTTATATATTGTTAGGAGTTTAAGGGAACCGACATTAATGAGTAAATAGGCTATTAGGTGAAAAGACCAAACGACCCCTTTTAAAATAACTGTCAGACCCCTACCTACGCTTCGACCTACGGTCCGTAGGTAGACCTACGAACTGTCCTATCCTTCTGTAGGTTGGTTCAGAGACTACAAAAATTGGACCCTACATCGATGGGTCCTATATACGGCTCGTGGGTCAATCGATGGACCATTCATGGCAACCGTAGGTCTAAACTTATGGCTTCAAAATTTAACTCAATTGGTCTGAACTTATGGCTTAAGAATTTAACTAAGTTTGGGGGAGACCTACGAGACCATTCTACGACTCGTTGAAAGATCAACGGGCCGTCCTGGCAGACCGTCGTTAAGTTGTGAAACTTGACATCTTACAGTCTTTTAGTGGGCCAACTAAGGTTCCCTCCTATGGTCCGTCAGTCCATCTACGATTCATAGGTAGCATCTGTCGTCACTGGCACCAGAACCTGCAACTTTTCTTCTTTCAAAATCTGAGGTGTTACAAAATCCCTAAGCCCTAAACCCTAACAACCTTAAAAAACCTAAATCCTAAACCCTAGAAATCCTAATCCCTAAGAAACCCTAAACCCTTAATCCTAAGAAACCCTAAACCCTAAGAAACCCCAAACCCTATAAAAACTCTTAAAACCCTTAAAAAGCCTTAAAAACATTTAAAATCCTCAAAAAACCTTTAACCCCCCTAAATTTAAAATATCATAAAAAAACCTTGCGCCCTAAACCCTAAACCCTAAAAAACCATAAACCTAAAATCTTAAACCCTAAACCCTAAGCCCTTAGAAATCCTAAACCCTAAACCCTAAAGAAACCCTAAGAAATCTTAATCCCTAAAAAAACCCTAAAAATCTTTTAAAATACTAAACCTAAAAAATCCATAAATAATCCTAAAAAAAACCTTTAAAAACCTAAACGTAGAAAACCCTAAGCCCTTAACCTAAACCCTAAAAACTTTAAAAAACCTTAAACCCTAAACCCTGAGAAACCCTAAACCCTAAACCTTAAACTCTAATCCCTAAATCCTAAACCCTAAACTCTAAGCCCTAAAAAATCCTAAACCATGAGAAATCCTAAGAAACCCTAAATCCTAAGAAACCATAAACCCTAAACCCCTTAAAAAATTCCAAACCTAAAAAACTCTAAAAATAACCTTAAAAACCCTAAACCAAAAAAACCATAAAAAGCCCTAAACCTTAAAAACCCTAAACTCTAAACCCTAAGAAATCATAAGGGTTATTAAATTAGACATGGCTAAAGCCTATGACAGAGTTTCCTGGGCCTACATTTGCATGGTTATGAGAAAAAATGGGCTTTGGAGAAAGGTTCATTGATATGGCTTGGAGAACTATGTCCAACAATTGGTATTCCATCATGGTTAATGGGTCAAGATATGGTTTTTTCATTCATCCAGAGGTCTCAAGCAAGGGGATCCTTTATCTCCTGCTCTTTTCATTATTGGTGTTGAGGTGTTGTCAAGGTTATTAAATAATCTTTACAGCCACTACCTTTATAGAAGTTTTTATATGGAGATAAAAGGACCTCAAGTGAATCACCTTAGCTTTGCAGATGATGTAATCATTTTTACATCAACATGCAAATACAGTTTGAAGCTTATTATGAAAGTGTTACAGAATTATGAAATGACTTCTGGACAACTGATCAATATTGATAAAAGTCATTTTATGATCCCCTCAAATGCTTCCCAGGATATTGTTGATAGAGTGAAGAGGATCACTGGCTTCACTCAGAGGTTGTCCATTATATATAGGAGGGCAAAGGATTATTTACTACACTTCCATGGTATCAAAAATCATTTCAAAAATTAGAGGATGGCAAGCCAAGATGCTGAACTTTGGTGGAAAATTTACCTTAGTAAAATATGTTCTTCATTCCCTCCCTATGCATGTTCTGGCAGCTAAATCCCCTACTAAAACTACTCTCAGACAAATTAAAAGCCTTACAGCTGACTTTTTCTGGGGTTGGATTAATGATAGAAAAAAATATCATTGGGCTTCTTGGGAAACTCTTAGTTATCCTATTGATGAAAGGGGTATTGGGGTAAGGCAGCTTAAGGATGTTTGTTTGGCTCTTCAATACAAGTAGTGGTGGCTTTTCAGATCCAAAAAGTCTCTTTGGGGGGATTTTCTTAGTGCCAAATACTGCCAAAGAGCCAATCCTGTCATTAAAAAAATGGGACAATGGACAATCGTTAATTTGGAAACACATGATGACCAACAAACTCAATGCTGAAAATACATCCTGTGGGAATTGAGGTCTAGAAATTGCTCATTTTGGTGGGATGATTGCCTTGGTGTTGGTCCCCTTGAAAATTATGTAACCAATCTTCCTAGACTAAACAACACTACTGTTTCTCAATTCTTGATTCATGGGAGCTGGGATAGAGAAAGAGTGAGACAACATGCCCCTCCTGAACCCATCCACAAGATCCTCAACACAACTTTCAAATTTGAAGAAGGGATTACTGACAAGGCTATTTGGAAACTCAATACAGATGGAAAATTTTCTTGTGCTTCTGCTTGGATCTGGTAAGAAGAAAGAAGAACAAGACCTTATCCAGTAGCATGATGTGGCATAAAAACATCCCCTTCAAAATATCATTCCACATCTGGAGAGCTGTTAGAAGGAAACTGCCCACTAATGAAAAAATTACTTCATTTGGTCAGAATTCTGCTTTCTGTACATGTTGATACAGACCAGGTCCTGATATAATACCCCATTTATTTATTAAAGGCCACTTTGCCAAACACATGGAAATTTTTTTCCAGTCCTTTGGGGATCATACATCAAGATATTCCTTTGAGAAATTTGCTTATGAAGTGGTGGATCACTAAACACAAAAATGAAGCTCACAGGCTGATTCTTCAAACTACCCTCGTATTCATATGTTGGAACTTATGGAAAAATAGATGTGCTAGCAAATATAGTGGTAAGGCATCTAGTTCATCTAGAGTGAAAGCTGCTATTCTCAAAGAATTATCTATGGCACTCAGCGCTGCTTTTCCAGATGTGCCTTGGCCTGCTAACTGGGAAGGGATCATTAGTAGCATGGAGAAATGCTATCATGAATGGAAAATTGTTAAAGTACTCTGGCTCAAACCTCTTGCTAGCATGGTCAAATTAAACACTGATGGAGGTGCTTTGGATAATCCTAGCAAGATAGGAGCAGGAGGCATATTAAGAAATCATGAAGGAAAAATGATCTATGCATTTGCCTCTCCTCTTGGCTTAGGAACAAATAATCCTGTTGAAGTCCAAGCTGCCATCATAGGAATTACATGGTGCATTCAGCATGGATATAGTAGAGTTATTCTTGAAGTTGACTCAGAAATATTAACTAAGTGGATCAAGAAGACCATCAATCCACCTTGGAGTATTAACAAACATATACAGCAGCTACAAGACTTGGTGCTACTCCTGGAATTTTTTCACTGTAGGCACGTGTATAGGGAGGTTAATTTTGTTGCAGATGTGTTGTAAAAGCATAGTCAGTAGTACTATACTCATCAGCATCTTCCAAATGAAGCAAAAGGATATTGTGCTCTGGACAGAATTGGGATGGTCAACTTCAGAAGAAGAAAATTGAAGCGCGTTAAGAAACCTCCTTGATCTGGAGACTCCCCCCCCCTCCCTTTCCTTTTGGAACAGATTCCCACCCTTGGTAGATCATCTTCATCTTGGCTATAATTAATCTTTATAGCCCTCATGAAGATGTTGTTAGAGGTTATGTTCTTACTTGTAAGGGGAGAGTTTCCCTTATTTATAGCTTTCCTAGATTTATTGTAATGAGAGGAGTCCTCTCTGTAGGTGCATAGATTCTAGGTTTCATTTCTAGAATGGGGATGTTTTCTCCTCCCTTTGAGGGAGGGTTAAACATGAACCACCAGGATGGAGGTAAGGTTTTATGTCTCCCTCCTTGTACTTGTTTTATTTTTATCTATGCCTTGGTCTGGGGGTGTTGCTAAGTCCCTGACCCCCTCAAGGGTAAATAAAATTAAAAAAATCATAATAAATCCTAAACCATAAGAAACCCTAAATCCTAAGAAACCCTAAACCATAAAATGCTCAAAAATCATAAACGTAAAAAACCCTAAAAACCTTTAAAAACCCTATACCTAAAAAACACCTAACAAAACCCTAATCCCTAAGCCATAAAACATAAAAAACCCAAAAAATAAACCTAAACCTAAAATCCTAAACCCAAAACTCTTATTCCTAAACCTTAAACTCGAAACCCTAAAACCTAAGAAATCCTAAACCCTTAACCCTAAGAAACCCTAAACCCTAAAAACCTTTAAAAACTATAAACCTAAAATCCTTTTAAAAAACCCTAAAAAGCCTTAAAACCATTTAAACACTAAACCTAAAAAACCCTAAGAAAACCCTAAACCCTAAATCCTAAAACCCTAAACCCTAAACCCTAACACTAAGCCCTAAGAAACCATAAACCCTAAATCCTAAAAAACCCTAAACCCTAAGAAACCCTAAATCATAAGAAACCTTCAACCCAAAGAAACCCTAAGTACAAAGAAACGCTCAACCCTAAATCCTAAACCCTAAAAAAACCTAAACCTAAAAAACCCTAAAAAAAACTTTTTAAAACCCTAAACCTTGAAAACCCAAAAACACCCTAAGCCTAAACCCTTTAAAACCCTAAAAAAACCAAACCAAAAACCCTAAACACTAAAAAATCCTAAACCCTAAAATAACACTAAGCCCTAAACCCTAAGAAACCCTAAACACTAAACCCTAAACCCTAAGCCCTAAATCATAAGCCCGAAGAGACCCTAAGAAATCCTAAACCCTAAACCCTTAGAAACCCTAAACCTTGAGAAACTCTAGGCCCTAAGAAACCCTAAACCCTAAAAAACCCTAAAAAATCTCTTTAAAAATCCTAAACTTAAAAATTCTTAAAACCTTAAAAAAACCCTAAAAACCCAAAAAAAAACCATTAATAACCCTAAACCTAGAAACCCTAAAAAAACTCTAAGCCCTAAATCTAACCCCTAAAAATCCATAAACCTAAAGCCCTAAACCCTAGACCCTAAGAATCCTAAATGCTAAACCATGAATCCTAAACCCTAATACTAAACCGATGCCCTAAAAGACCTTAAACCCTAAACCCTAAGAAACCTTAAAACCTAAACCCTAAAAACCCTGAAAAACCTTTACAAACCCTAAACCTAAAAAATCCTTAAAAAACCCCTAAAAATCCTTTTAAAAACCTTAAAAACCCTAAACTAAAAAAATCCTAAAAAGCCCTAAGCCCTAAAAAATCCTAAAAACCCTAATCCTAAAATCCTAAGCCCAAAGAAATCCTAAACCTATAAAACCCTTTAAAATCCTTTAAAAACCCTAAACTTAAAAAAATCTAAGCCCTAAACTCTAAACCCTAAAAAATCTAAAAATACCTAAACCTTAAGAAACCCAAGACCCTAAACCTAAAAACCCTAAAAAATTCCTTAAAACCCCTAAACCTAAAAGACTAAACTCTAAGAAACCCCAAACCCTAAGCCCTAAGAAACCCTAAACCTAAAAACCCTTAAAACCCTTTTAAAACCCCAAACAAAAAAACCATAAAAATTCCCTAAACCATAAAAATTCTAAACCTAAAACCCTAAACCCTAAGAAATCCTAAACCTTAAACCATAAGCCCTAAGAAACCCTAAACTCTAAACTCTAAGAAACCCTAAACCCTAACAAACCCTAAACCTTGAAAAACACTAAATCATAAAAAATCCCAAACTTAATAACCTTTAAAAATCCCCTAAAAACCTTTAAAAACCCTTATCTTAAAAAACCCTAAAAACCCTAAACTCTAAGCCCTAAGAAATCTTAAAAAATCCTAAGCCTTAAGAAATCTTAAACCCTAAACCCTAAGAAACACTAAATCCTAAGAAACCCTAAGCCCTAAGAAATCCTAAACCATAAAAAAACTATAAAAACCCATTAAAACTCCATAAACCTAAATATCCTAGAAAAAACCCTAAGAAACTTTTAAAACCCCTAAACCTAAAAAACCCAAAAAAAACCTAAGCCTTAAACCCTAAATCCTAAACACCCTAAAAAACGCTAAACCTAAAAACCTAAACCCTAAGAAACACTAAACCCTAAACCTTAAACTCTAAGCCCTAAGAAACCCTAAGAAACTATAAACTCTATATCAAAAAAAACCCTAAACCCTAAAAAATCCTAAAAACCTAAGCATAAAAACCCTAAACAAATCCTAAAAAACCTTTAAAATCCCTAAGCCCTAGACCCTAAATTCTAAAAACCCCTAAACCTACAAGCCTAAGAAAACCTAAACCCTAAATCCTAAGCCCTAAGAAACCCTAAACTCTAAACCCTAAGAAACCCTAGACCCTAAACATTAAGAAACCCTAAACCCTAAAAAACTGCAAAAACTCTAAATCTAAAAAACCCTAGGAACCTTAAAAATACTTTTAAAAAAATACATAAGCCCTAAGCCCTAAACCCTAAAAAACTCCTAAATCTAAAACCCTAAATCCTAAACCCTAAGCCCTAAGAAATCCTAAACCCTAAGAAACTTAAACCATAAAAAACCTTTAAAAACCCTAAACCTAAAAAATCTTTAAAACCCTAAACCTATAAAACCCTAAAAAACCCTAATCCCTAAACCCAAAACCCTAAAAACCCATAAAAATACCCTAACCTGAAACCCTATGAAATCCAAAACCCTAAACCATGAGCCCTAAGAAACCCTAAACCCTAAGAAACCCTAAAAAACCTTAATAAACCAAAAGCCTTTAAATACCCTAACGCTAAAAAAAATCTAAGCCCTAAGCTCTACACCCTAAAAAACCCTAAACCTAAGGTCCTAAACCTTAAGAAACCCTAAACACTAAATCCCAAACCCTAGAAAACCCTAAAAACCCTAAACCCTAAAAAATCCCTTAAACCCTAAAAGAAACATTTAAAACCCTAAACCTAAAAACCCATTAAAAAAAACTCTATGCCCTAAACCCTTGAAACTCTAAGAAACCCTAAACCCTAAACCCTAAACCTAAGTAACCCAAAACCCTAAGAAACCTTAAATCCTAAACCCTGACAAAAACACACAAAAAACTTTAAAAACCCTTAACCTAGAAAAACCTAAGCCCAAAACCCTAAATCCTAAAAAATAATCCTAAACCTAAAACCGTAAATCAAAAGAAACCCTAAATCCTAAGTCCTAAGAAACTCTAAACCTTAAGAAACACTAAGAAACCCTAAACCCTAAGAATGCCTAAGCCCTAAAAAACCCTAAAAACTTTATAAAAAAACCTAAGTTTTAAGCCCTAAACCAAAAAAAATCCTAAAAGGAAACCCTAAACCATAAAGCCAACCCTATGCCCTAATAAACCATAAACCCTAACCCCCAAGAAACCCTAAACCCAAAAAACTCTTAAAAAAACTTTAAAAACCTACACTTAAAAAATCCGAAAAACCTTAAAAACCCCTAAATCAAAAAAACCCTAAAAAATCCTAAACCTAAAAACCCTAAAAAACTCTAAAAACCCTAAATCTAAATCCCTAAATCCTAAGAAAATCTAAATCCTAAAACTTGAGAAATCTAATAACCCTTAAAAAATTCTAAACCTAAAAAACCCCTAAAAATCCTTTTAAAACCCTAACCTTTAAAGCTCTAAAAAAAACCTTTTAAACCCTAAACCTAACAAACCCTTAAAAAATCTTAAGCCCTAAATCCTAAACCCTAAATCCTAAGCCCTAAGAAACTCTAAAAAATCTTGAAACTAAACCCTAAAAACCCTTTAAAAAACCTAAATCTAAAAAACCCTTAAAAACTTTTTAAAGCCCTAAAAACATAAGCCCTAAACCTTAAACCCTATAAATCCCTAAAAACCCTAAAAACCCTAAACCCTAAACCGTAAAAACCATAAATCCTAAAAATCCCTAAAAACCCTAAACCCTAAACTCTAAATCCTAATCCCTAATAAACCTTAAGAAACCCTAAACCCTAAACCAATACCCTAAAACATTTTTAAAAACCCTAAAGAAGCCTTAAAACCCTAAAAATATCCTAAGACCTAAACCCTAAAGAACCCTAATCCCTAAACTCTAAGAAACCCTAAACCCTAAGAAACCTTTAAAAATCCTAAACCTAAAAACCCCATCAAAACCCTAAAAATCCTAAAAAACCTTTAAAATCCAAAACCTAAAAAAATCCTAATCCCCAAAAACCCTAAACGAACCCTAAACCTAAAGCCCTAAACCCTAAGAAACACAAAACCCTAAACCATAAGCCCTAAACCCAAAACTCTAAGAAACCCTAAACCCTAAGAAACCTTTAAAAATCCTAAACCTAAAACCCCCATCAAAACCCTAAAAATCCTAAAAAAACCCTTTAAAATCCTAAACCTAAAAAAACCCTAATCCCCAAAAACCCTAAATGAACCCTAAACCTAAAGCCCTAAACCCTAAGAAACACAAAACCCTAAAACATAAGCCCTAAAACCAAAACTCTAAGCCTTAAAAACCCTAAGAAACCATAAAAACAAGAAAGCCTAAACCCTAAAAAACCCTATAAAAACTTTCAAAACCCTAAACCTAAAAAACACTAGAAAAACCTTTAAAACCCCTTAAAACCCCTAAAACTAATAAACCCTAAAAAGCCCTAAGCTCTAAACTAAAACCCCTAAAACCCTTAAACCTCAACCCTTAACCCTAAGCCCTAAGAAACCCTAAATCCTAAGAAACCCTATACTTTAAGAAATCATATTCCCTAAAAAAAACCTAAACCCTTCTATAAAAATCCCAAAATCCCTTAAAACATTAAAAAAAACCCTAAACCTAAAAACCCTAAAAAACCCCTAAGACCAAAACCCATATAACCTAAACCCTCAGAAACCCTAATTCTTAAAAATCCTTTAAAAAACCTTAAACCCTAAACTCTAAACCCTAAGGAAATCCTAAACCCAAAACCCTAAGAAACCCTAAAAACCTTTAAAATCTCTAAACCCTAAGAAACTCTAAACCCTTTAAAACCCTAAAAAAACCTAAAGCCTAACCCCTAAAACCTAAACCCTAAGCCATAAGAAATCCTAAGAAACCCTAAGTCCTAAAACCTAAGAAACCCTAAGAAATCCTAAACTCTAAACCCTAAGAAAACCTAAACCCTAAAAACCCGAAAAAATCCTAAAACCCCTAAATCTGAAAAACCCTAAAAAACCTATATAATTCCTAAATACTAAAAAAAACCTAAGCGTTGAATCCTAAACCCTAATAAACACAAAACCTTACACCTTAAGCTCTAAGCCCTAAGAAATCCTAAGAAACCCAAAATCCTAAACCCTAAGAAACCCAAAACTCAAAACCCTAAAAACCTTAAAAACCCTAAGCCTAAAAAATTCTTTAAAAACTCTAAAAAACCTTTAAAAACCCAAAACCTAAAAAATCCTTAAAAACCCTAAAAAATCTAAAAAAAACCCTAAATCCTAAACCCTAAACACTAAGAAAGCCTAAACCCTATAAACCCTAAAAAATACCTTTAAAAGCCTTAAAAACCTTTAAAGCCCTAAAAACCCCTAAAAACTTTTAAAAAAAACTTTAAAAACTCTAAACCTAAAAAAACCCTTAGCCCTAAACCTTAAACCCCAAAAAAACCCTAAACCCTAAACTCTAAGAAACCCAAAACCCTAATCCCTAAGCCTTAAGAAACCTTAAAAAAGCTAAACCTTAAAAAATTCTAAACCCTAAAAACCATATACCGTAAAAACCCCAAAAACCATAAAAAATGCTAAACCTAAAAACCTTTAAAATCCTAAAAAAAACCATTTAAAACTCCCCAAAAAACCTTTAAAAACCTTAAAAGACCCTAAACTCTAAATCGTAAACCCTAAAAAATCATAAAAAATCCTAAACCTAAAACCCTAAACCCTAAGAAACCCTAAACCTTAAATCCTAAGAAATCCTAAATCCTAAACCCTAAAAACCTCTAAGAAACCCTAACCCTAAAATATCCTAAACCCTAAACCCTAAGAAACCCCAAACCCTATAAAAACCCTAAAAACCATTAGAAACCCTAAATCTAAAAAATCCTAGAAAACGCTAAGCACTAAACTATAAACCAAGAAAACCTCCCCAAAAAAACTTATACGTAAAACACTAAACCCTAAATCCTAAATTGTAATTCCTAAAAAAGCCCTAAAACTTAAACTCTAAGAAACCCTAAAAACCCTTAAAAAGCCCTAAAAACCTTTGCAACCCCCTAAAAAACCTTTAAAACTCCTAAACTTAAAAAACCCTAAGCCCTAAACCATAAACCCTAAAAAAACCCTAAATCTAAAACCCTAAATCCTAAACCCTAAGAAACTCTAAACCCTACACCTTAAGCCATAAGAACTTGTAAGAGATCCAAAAAAAAACCTAAACCCTAAGAAAACCTAAAGAACCTTTAAAAACCTAAACCTAAAAAACCCTTAAAACCTGAAAAACCCCTAAAAACCTTTAAAACCCTAAGCCCAAAACCCTAAAAACTAAAAAACCCTAAGCCCTAAATCCTAAAAACTAAAAATCCATAAACCTAAAATCCTAAACCCTAAGAAACCCTAATCCCTAAACCCTAAAAACCACTAAACCCTAATAAACCATAAAAAAATCCTAAAACCTTTAAAAACCCTAAACCTAAAAATCCAAAAAAAAAACTTAAAAACTTTTTAAAACCCTTAAGCTAAAAATCCCTAAAACCCTAAGCCCTATACCCTGTAAAATCGAAAACCAACTACACCCTAAACACTAAGGAACCCTATAAAATCAAAAAAACCTAAGTACTAAACCCTATAAAATCAAAAAAAACAAAACCCTAAATAATAAGAAACCCTACACCCTAAACCCTATGAAACCCTAAAAAACATTAAAAAAACTAAACCAAAAAAATTCTAAACACTCTAAAAAACTTTAAAAACCCTAAACCTAAAAATTCTTAAAAATAACCACAAATCCTAAAAACCCTAAACCCTAAACCCTAAACTCTAAGAAACCCTAAATCCTAAACCCTAAGCCCTAAGAAACCCTAACAAACCTTAAACCCTAAACCTTAAGAAATCCTAAGCAGTAAAAAACCCAAAAACCATAAAAAATTCTAAACCTAAAAAACCATTAAAATCCCTAAAAACCAATTTTAAAAACCCAAAAAACCTTTAAAACCCCTAAAAAGACCCTAAGCCCTAAACCCTAAACCTTAAAAACCTTTAAAAAACCTAAACTTAAAATCCTAAAACCTAAACCCTAAGAAACCATAAATCCTAAGCCATAAAAACCCTTAAAAACCCTAAACCTTAAGAAACCCAAAACCCTAAGAAACCCTAAAAACTTTTAAAAACCCTAAACTTAAAAAATCTTTAAAAAAGCTTAAGCCATAAACTCGAAACCCTAAAAACCTATAAAACCCTAAATCTAAAATCAAAAACCCTAAACCCTAAACCTTGAACCCAAACCCCTAAGAAACCCTAAATCCTAAACCCTAAGAAACCCCTAAAGCATACACCCAAAAACCTAATAAACCATAAGTAACCCTAAAACCTATGAAACCCTACACCCTAAAAACCCTAAGAACCATAAGAAAAAGCCCCAAACCTAAAACACCCTTAAATATCTTAAGCCATAAACCCTAAATCTAAAGCCCTAAACTCTATGAAACCCTAAGTCCTAAGCCCTAAGCCCTAAACCCTAAACCCTAAACCCTAAGCCCTAAGAAATCCTAAGAAACTCTAAACCCTAAAACCTTTAAAAAAACTAAACCCTAAAAAATCCCTAAATCTAAAACCTTAAACCCTAAAACCTATGAAATCAGAGAACCTAAACCCTAAATCCTAAGAAATCCTAAGAAACCCCAAACCCTAAAGCCTAAGAAACCTAAAATCCAAAACCCTAAGAAACCCTAAACCATAAAAAACCTTTAAAAACCCTTAACCTAAAAAAATCCAAAAAATCCTAAACCTAAAAATCCTTGAGCCCTTAACCCTAAACCCCAAAAAATCCAAAAAAAAAAACCTAAACCTAAAACCCCAAACCCGGAGAAACCCTAAACCCTAAATACTAAGCCCTAAAAAACCTTAAGAAATCCTTACCCTAAAAAATATTTAAGAAACCTAAAAAAACCCTAAGCCCTAAATCCTAAAAACATATAAAAAACCTAAACCTTAAACCCTTAGAAGCCATAAACCCTAAACCGTAAGACCTAAGCCCCAAGAAATCCTAAACCTTAAGAAACCTTACACCCTAAGAAATCATAAATCCTAAACTCTAAGAAACCTTAAACCCTAAAAAAACATAAAAACCCTAAACCTAAAAACCCCTAAAACCTTTTAAAAAACCCTAAGCCCTAAACCCTAAACCTTAAACAAACCCTAAACCTAAAACCCTAAATCCTAAGAAACTATAAACCCTAAACCCTAAACCCTAATCCCTAAGAAGCCCTAAAAAACCCTAAACCCTGAACCCTAAGAAACCATAAACTCTAGACGTGCAAGAACCCCCAATTTTACCAGTGAGAACTCATCGAATTTCACTTCAAACACTCTGGCAGGCGCTGAAGTTTTTGGCAGCGGTGGCCAAAATTCAAATTCGTTACATGGTTTTGATCGGAATTTCCCTACGAACACATTGACATCAAAAGCCCCATCAAATTCCACTCCAATCGCAACAAATTTCAAATTTAGGGTTCTGGTAGGGTTGTCGGACGGCAGCGGCGACGTGATGTTACTCGAATTCCAAAATTGGCAACGCCATTCTACTCTAAATGTCATGGATAACACTAATTCGAGAAAAGCCCCATCAAGTAAGCCTCCTACCTCCTTGAATTTGATAATTAGGGTTTCCCCCTTGTCTTCCTCTACCGGCGCCGGAGCTCCGGCCATCGGAAAAATCCAAATTGAACCCCATTCAATTCTTTCGAGTTCAAAGAACCCCCATGGCAAAATAGCCCCCTCCCAAAGACCTCCTAGCTTGTCGAATTTTCAATTTAGGGCTACTACCAATGCTATTTTGGCCTGGAATTAATGCTCCGGTGACCGAAAAACTCTCCGGCCAATCTCAGAATGCTCCCCAATATTGCAGCAACGCTTCCAACCAAAAAACAAATTTTTTAGAGCCCTCTAACTCAAATTCCAAAATTTTAGCCTCCTCTGGTAGTCCCGAATACAGTGACCAAATTCAGCCCACTTCGGGTACTGTTTTACCTTCTTCGAACGCCAATATTGATCCTAAACTTACCAATAAACCCCTTAGTAACGGTTTCCCGGTTGTCTCTTCCAATTTTGACAAGTATAACCCAAATGATCCTCCAAAAATGTCTTTTCCTCTTACTAAAAGTGCCTTACCTACCAATATAAAACCCCAAATTCCTTCAAATACCATCACTACTGCCCATCCACCTCCTCCTACCACTTTACGTTCATGGGGGAGTAAGCTTAGAGCTAGGAAAGATGGAAATGAACCCAAGATTGATCTCATCCCTCCCGAAAGAGCCACCAAACAAGGCTGCCCGGCGGTTATGTTTAATCGAAATGATTTCATGGTAAAGATGGCAGAATCATCCAAATACACCCTTGTTGGTAAGTTCTATGGCCCTATGCCAAAAATGGAGATAATTCGAAAGAACTCTCGAGTTCAGTCAAGATCACTCATTTTAACTCAAGGCACATCTATATTGATTTGGACAACGAGCATGATAGGGCTACTGTGTTTGATAGCCAACGACTATATATTGATGGTAAGTTCATGAGGATCCAAGTTTGGACTCCCACTTTCACTCCTAATCAAGAAACTCCTATTGTTCCGGTTTGGGTTGTTCTCCCGAAACTTCCATGGCATTGCTACTATAAAGATTTTGTGACTCATGTCCTTGCCGATGTTGGACATGTCCTCTACTTGGATGCGGCTTTCTTACAAAAAACTAGAGGTAGTGTGGCCAAGGCCAAAGTTTAAATGGACGTCACAAAGCCCCGCATACAAAGTGTATGGATTGGCTTTGACCCTGATGATGACATTAACGGAGAAGGTCACTGGCAAGATATACAATATGAAGACATCCCGCTCTATTAAACTTATTGCAAGCATCAAGGTCATACTCCCTTAGCTTGTGACACAAAGAAAAGAGATGAAGAAAGGAAAAAACGAAAGGAGCTAGAAGAGGTTGCAAAAAAACCAAAGGGTCCATTAGCCCCACCACCAGAACAAATTGATAACTCAGGTATGACTTCCACCTCTCTTCCTCAAATTGATTATGCTAACCTATAGGTTGCCCAAAGTCTACAGGATCATGCTTTGAAAAATTCTGAAAAGCAAGTCACAAAGAATCAAGAAAAGCAAGTCCCGCAAAATCCAAATGAGCAAGTCCTGCAAAATCCAAAATGAGCAAGTTCCGCAAAATCCAAATGATAATCCCGCCAAATCAAAAAAAGCAAGTCCCGCTAAATCCAAATGAGCAAGATGTGCAACCTTCAAAAGAACATAATAATGCTAATAAGGGTATATATACAAATCACAAGCATATGAAAAGAGCTTCTTCGTCTGAGGACCAGGTTGTTGCTTTTACTCCTTCTCCCATTCCCCATGGCTACCCCAATATGTGTGCTGCCAATTTCCCTCCCCATGGCTACCCCAATATGTGTGCTGCCACTCCCCCTCCCCATGGCTACACCAATATGCGTGTTGCCACTTTCCTTCCCCATGGCTACCCTATTATGTGTGTTGTCGCTCCCACTACCCACGGCAACCCCAATATATATGCTGTCAATTATGACTTGTTGGTTGAAGGAGGTGAGGTTGATGGTCAGGAGGATGTTTGTGGAGGTTCGGATGGTTGTCAGGAGAAGCCCATAGAGCCTACTAGTACAAGTCCTCCCCACCCGGTTACAACCAAAGTTACTAGGCCCACCCATAAGAGTCAGCCTCAGAATATTGCTACCAGTCCTACATGGAAAGAAAAGACAAATGCTCAAAAGAGAAAAGCGGCCCAGAATAAGAAAGCAGAATTACATGATCAGAAGATTGCTAGTTTCTATGCTAAGGACTCTCCAAATATTGTTAGACATGGAGAAACTAGTGATCAGGCTACTCGGTGTTTAGATGATCAGATTTCTACGACTATTGTTATAGTTGAGGCTGAGAATCAGAGTGCTACTAAAGGGGATGGTCATTTTATTTATGGCCATCCAAACAATCCTATTGATATCACTCCAATTCAGGCTATGGATCATGATCCACAAGATACAGAACCTCCAGATCCTGTTTTTGAGGTGTGTAATTTGAACACTTCCGGTAGCGAGAGTTTGATGGAAGATGACTATAGGCAGGTTGCTTCAGAAGAGGATAATGATAATATTTCTGACGATGAGAAAGATTCACCAGAACTCACAGATGATGCACATGCCCTTCAGCTTATTCAGACATTTGGCTCTACTTATCATATGCAAAAGCTTGCGGATGAGCAAGGACTTTCACCCAGTGGTACTCCGATGTTTCACCAGGTTTTGGGACCGGCCCCCCAGCAACCAGGACCAGACAGAAGAAGAAACTCAAACTTTCTCATGGTTAGTACACTTATATGGAATGCAAGGGGCATCAGGACCCTTGGTGCTTTAGAGAGAATTAAAGCTCTCGAACAGATTATAAACTTTCAGTTATTGCCATTCTTGAGCCTTTCTCAAATAACTCTCATATTCATATTTTCACAGACTACTTGACTATGCACAAATCTATCTGTAATGACAATGGAAAAATATGGGTTTTTTGGAACAATGATATTGATGGTGTCCTTCTTCGCTCGGATGACCAGTAGATGACTTGTCAGTTCAGACATGTAAAGCGTGCGGAGAGCTTCATTATTTCCTTCATTTATGCTAAATGTCGAGATAACCTCTGAGCTCCTCTTTGGGATACCCTCAGGCATAGATCAGCTACTACTAGTCCTTGGTGTACAGTTGGTGACTTCAATGTTATCACTACCCCAGAGGAGAAGCTTGGGGGGGTTCCATATAGAATGAGAAAGAGAGCTATGAGTTTCTTCACATGATTGAGTAGTGTGGGTTGATTGACTTGGGTTATCACAGTACTTCTTTTACTTGGTCCAATGGGAGGGGTCCGAATGATGTGGTTTGGAAAAGGCTTGACAGAGCTATGATAAATTACAATTGGCTCAGTCAAATGCCTCTCACTATAGTGACGCACTTGCCTTTTGTGGGTTCAGATCATTGCCCTATTCTCTTGGAGATGATTGATCGGCAGTATACTTTAACAAAATATTTTAAATTTCATCATTGTTGGGTTGATAATCATAATTTTATGGAAAGAGTGAGACTTTGTTGGGACAGAGATATTCAGGGCCATCCAATGTGGGTTTTTCACCAGAAAATGAAGTGAGCCAGTTCTACTCTTAGCAAATGGTCTAAAATTGAGTTCAGGGATGTTTTTGCTCGGGTTAAAGAGTTTGAAGAAGTTGTTAGGCTTGCGGAGGAAAAGTACATCCAAACTAATAGTGAGCAGGATAGATCTTCTTTGCATGCTCTTAATGCAGAATACATCAGATTCCTTAAGCTAGAAGAATCTATCTTGAAGCAAAAGACTCAGTTGTAGTGGCTCAAAGAAGGAGATGCCAACACCAATTACTTTCATGCTCTTATGAGGGGATAAAGAAGAAAATAGTTCATTCACAAAGTTAGAGATGACACTGGCAACTGGATTCAAGGTGATGATAATATTGCTAAGGCTGCTTGTGATCATTTCCAAGAGCTGTTTACGGAGCAGAATCACTTTGTTAGAGAGGACCTTTTTGCTTGTATTCCTGCACTTGTCACTGATGAGCAAAATGATAATTTCACAGTTATGCCGGATCTAGAGGAGCTTAAAATGTGATTTTCTCCATGAATCTTAACTCTGCTGCAGGGCCAGATGGCATGAATGGAAAAAAAATTCAAGTTTGCTGGGACATCATTAAGTTGGACCTCCTTGCAATGGTTCGATCTTTCTTCTGTGGTTCTTCCCTTCCGAAATACTTCGCTCATGCATGCCTCGTCTTGATTCCTAAGATGGAGTTCCCAAACCACCTTTCTGATTTTAAACCGATCAACTTCAGTAACTTCACCAACAAAATTATTTCGAAGAATATTTGCCTCCGACTTGCTCCTATCCTTCCTATTCTTATTTCTACAAACCAATCCGGTTTTGTTAAAGGGAGGAGTATCTCAGAGAATATCATGCTTGTACAAGAAATCGTTCAGGGTATCAAGCAAAAGAATCTAGGGGGAAATGTGGTTATAAAACTCGACATGGCCAAAGCTTATGACAGAGTTTCTTTGGCTTTCACTTGCCTTGTTCTCCGAAGAATGGGCTTTTGTGAAGTTATTATTAATATGATTTGGAGGACTATGGCTGACAATTGGTACTCTGTCATTGTGAATGGTGTTACACATGGTTTTTTCCACTCCACCAGAGGCTTAAAATAGGGTGATCCTCTTGCACCTGCCCTATTTATTTTAGGAGCAGAGGTTCTATCGAGAATGTTGAACAACCTTCATCATAACCAGTTCTTTAGAGGTTTCTACATGGAAAAAAGAGGTCCACAAGTTAACCACCTAAGTTTTGCAGACGATGTTATCATTTTTACCTCGGGTGGAAAACGATCTATTGATTTGATAATGCAGACACTTACTGATTATGAAAATTGCTCCGATCAGCTTATCAACAGGAACAAAAGTCACTTTATGGTCTCCACCAATGCACATCCCCCTACTGTTGCCACCATAAAAGAGATCACGGGCTTTGCAAAGAAAGATTCCCCGATTACTTATCTTGGATGCTTGCTCTATATTGGGAGACAGAGGATCTTTCACTTTTCTGGCATTATCTCTAAAGTGGTAGGCAGGATCTCTGGTTGGCAGACTAAAGTACTTAGTTACGGTGGTAAAGCTACACTTATTAAGCATGTTCTTCAGTCACTCCCTATTCATCTTCTTAGCTCAGTTTCTCCTCTTCTTACTGTCCTGAAAGAGATTGAAACGTTGACTGCGGGCTTCTTTTGGGGCATGAAAAAAGGGAAGAAAAGATATCATTGGGCATCTTGGGAAACCTTATTTCATCCTTGCGACAAAGATGGGGTCGGTTTCAAGAAAATTCATAATGTTTGCAAATCTCTTGAACTCAAACAATGGTGGAACTTTAGGACTAAAGAATTGCTTTAGAGAGAGTTTCTTTTGGATAAATATTGCCAACGCTCTCACCCAGTTTCTAAAAAGTATGATTCTGGTGAATCCTTAACTTGGAAGAATCTAATGACTAACAAACACATGGTGGAAGACAATATCCTCTGGAAGATAAACTTGGGTACCTCTAGTTTTTGGTGGGACAATT